>DWQX01005735.1:0-12483 GCA_018245475.1 Pharmacophagus antenor
AAGTCTAAACTTTAAAATTCCTTGATTAATTAAATCAGCTATTATAAACTGGACGAAATCTTGTATAGTCTGCTATTTATTGTTCCATAGTTTATGATGCTTCATTTGTTTTGCCATGTCAGCATAAATTATACTTTTCTTCTAACATTGTTTAAAATTTTAGTTTGGTTTTCATTTAATATTTTCAGTTCAAACATACCTTGAGTATTTACCAATATATACTTAAAAAATTTCCTTGGAATCCCCGAATCCAGGATTCGACAAGTTGATTCCTCAGAGACTATAGCAATGAGTTGTTTAAATTCGTCTCTTTAAATCATAAGCGCTAAAGAGTGTATCTCGCAGCGAGCACGTCGAAACAAAAACGGAGGCTGTACGTCGCTCGCATAGCCTTGTCGGCCGGTTCGAAAATATTAAGAGTCGGTGCGGTGTTTCGCCCGCGCCGTGTCTTGACCCGTGTTGTCTTGCGTACATAGCTTTGTAGCCGCATTGTTCCGGGCCACTACGGATAGATGTGTGGATTGTTAAGCGGTCGACGAATGATTCAAAGGAATATATATTATATCATCAGGTTTCTGCAATTTTGATCGTTTAGATAGCGAGTGACTGAATTATAGGATCTATTGAAATAAAATAAATGGCATAAGCCTTTATTGCTGTTTACAATATCTTTTCAGTAAATATAACTAAAAAAAAAACTAGTTATATTATCGACAAAGCTTGTCGTTAAAAGCCTCCTCCAAAGATTTCCACATCTTCTTTTTTCTTGCTGCTCGTATCAATTCTGATCCAGCTACTCTTCCGGCTTCCCGACCTTTCGCCTCTCGACCTTTATTTCTAGTGCCATCCCTTGGATATCATTCAGTTAATAATTTGCTCCATTTACCATGTCTATCTTAACATATGTCCAATCGACCGCCATTTCAATGTACCACAAACGGTCTTTCAATTTGGTTACATCTTTAAAGAAATTTTAACTTTATCTCTTCCTTTAACTCCAGCCAAGCTTCTTTCTATACTGCTCTGGCAGACATTCAGTTTGTTAAATAGATATTCTTTTAATGTCCACACTCGACAACCGTTGGTCAAAAAAGGTAAAAGATCTATTATTTCTATTTCCCCGGTAAAAATTATCTTTAATGACATAACAAAGATGATCAGCTATTTTACCGAAATACATCCAAATCGGTCCAGTAGGACGTGACACAGCAACGCATATGGATAGGCAAAATTTATAATAACAGTTGTCACGCTCTCTCTATTGATTAATATGCCAAAACATAAGAGGAATAATGGTATGAAGTGTCAGGTATTAGTATAATCAGCCTTTATTAGATTTAACTTCTCCTTAAAGCGTAAGGTTCGGTGTAAATCGCAATGACCCAACACAAAGCGAAACCCAGCGTGGGTCGCGTCTGGGTACATCTTACGCCGTGTGAAATATCACTGATAGCACTTCACACCCTCGCCTTTATTTCGTTTGTGATTTTCTCGAAAGATTTTGTTAGAACGCGTCGACATGGCCGTGAAGGTGTTTCATCTCATACAGTCTGCACCTATTGTTAACGGGATACGTTAGTTATGTTTGCTTATGATATGAATTAATAAATTTATTTGACTTCACCAAAGTCATTGTAGCTTCGTGGTTTCGTTGTTTATAAACGGAGGAGACTGCTTTTAGCAGTAATATAGTATTTTGTACAGTCAAAACAAACTTTCGAGGTCTATGTCTATATATTTGTTTTATTTTCATTAAAATAATTATTCTTTTATTTTCCGTTTTCTTTTTTCTTGCTTGATGCTTACCTGATAGTAAATGACATGCTTCTACATAACAATAAAGCGCTGGGTTGTATGTGGCCACTTGAGACATAAGTCGATACATAAGTTGGGCAAATTCACTCGCTAAAGGACTGTACAGTTCGAAACGTGTTAGCGCTTACTATTGGCAAATAGTCACCACTAACTTTTAGAGAAGTTACCGCAGAATTTCTGCTAGCGTGTGTAATGCTACGTGAAATAGCGTTAATATATTTAAAACAATTATTATATTTATTATATATTTTCATATAATTAATATATATATTCAAATGACTTCTTACACACCGTACGTTTCAAACTTAACGTGGTGCTATCAATGGAAACTTGAAATTACATTATGATTTTCAAATGACGATATATATAATATCCGTGCAATATTATTCAGAAACAAGTCATACGGATTCGCAGGGGCCGTTAAACGAGATGCGTCATCTCAGGCCGACATAGCGAAGTTCGTATCGGTCCGGGAAGTTACCGAAGCGCCTAAGACATGTCACGGGCGCCGGCTCGCGGAGGGTCGATGGGTAAGTTTGCGAAGGGCGATTCGTCTCCAAGTCGGCGCCGGCGCAATAAATCAATTTGTCGAATAACTCCTCCTCATCGGGGCGGCGTCCAAGGACGACTCACTAATCACCGTCGATTCATTAATAAGGTGCGGATGAAAATAAATTTCGTTCCGTACGAGAGTTTTGCGCGTTCCACTTTATCGGTGTATCCGTCTCACGGGGTGTTGGAAGAGGTGATTTGTTTGGTGTCTATAAGTTTTTTTTTACTTAACGTTAACGTTCTGTGGGCCGATGTTATGTGAAGGTTGTGTCCGGGCTGTGTCGTAGATTCTCAAACTTTTTTTATCTAATTGAACAATTTCAAAGTTTTAACGTCTTCGATAGACCCACTGCTGCTATATTTCTGCTACATTATCTAAACTCTTACAAAAATGTTAAGTCGAGTCTCAACTTTTAATTGGGAGCGATAAAAATAAAAAGGAAAATAGCACATTTCTGTTGCAAATTCCGTTATTCTTGTGGTATCTTGCCAGAGTAATTTAGTGGGAGAGCTCACAAATCGCCGGACCCTTGAGCCAGTTTCGATGGAGCTGTAATAGTCGTCAAAAAGACTAACGGCGCAAGCTGCACCGAACCCCAGCCGCAGCAGCATTCTTGTGGCCCGGGAGACGAACCCGGTTACAAGTTATCGGGTCAACCTCTACACAGCAGACGCATTTAACGTTCATATTACGTACAAAATGTCACGTGTGCTTACTCTAATGGTGAATTGTATCGATCGATTATATGAAACCGTAAAAGAAGTCGATAACCAGACGCCGCCGCCCGTGTGAAAGCTTAATGACTTCGCAAAGTATTTTAGATGAAAAACTAATTGATTCTCTTAAACATCTTAGGGTCTTCAACGGCCGTAAAAAGGACGTTTTTAATTAATTTTCTTTCGCATTTTTCTTATACAAATTCCTAAGCTGTGTTCAGTAATTACTGATAGCAAGTCATCCGATACACGATCGGTTTATTTTTAACGGTTATTTATAATCAGTAATTCAGCCATCATATCGAGGTACGAGGAGAAATTATCGATTTTATCAACCATCAAAGAACATTTGTGACGTAGCTACATTATGTGATGAGTGTGAGAGACCAAATGTACTTGCAGGTACGATAAATTAATAATTAAAAACTAACTTTATTTTAGGCGACATAGAGCTGCTTTGCGTTTGAATACGGCATGCAACGTATTTCTAAAAACCAAAGACATTCCTCATTACGCGCGAAACCCACCGTCCGCCATTTTCTTTTTAATCAATCGTAAACGTCAAAGACGCGTCGCCTTTCAGCCAGGGACGCAATTAAAAGTTGCTTTGTAAGCTAGTGTCGCGCGTGTCCCGGACTTTACGAGATTAACGCGCGAAACCGACTGCAGCGGTGCGGCGCCATAATTAAATTTTAAATTCGAACGTTGACGGGCCGCTGCGACAGCGCGGGAAAGTGCTGTCGGGTCGGCCATCTTTTTTTTTTTCTATTTTTTTTTTTAATGAGCAATAGACAAACGCCACCGCGGACGAATCCGGACGAATGCAAATTTGAGAACGTCCTTTGCTAAATAAGTGTGGGTAGATTTTTTTTTTTTTCAAAGCTACACTTTTTTTAGAAGAGTTGCGAAAGATAAATCAGAGGCAATGTCTAGTTTATGGTAAAAGTTGCGGGCGTCGATGTTCGCTTAAGTTGAAAAATGAAAATACATAAACGTAACTTAATAAGGTAAATTTCAAATTGACCTTAATTTCTTATACCAATGACATCTGTAATACAAACGCAATTAAATTGATAAATTATTTTTTTTACGTTACCCATTGTTAAACTTTTTTTTTATCGTTATAGATTCTATCGCAAATGAAGGCTGAATTTCGACAACTAAGCGATTTTAATTATTATAAAGAAATAAAAAAAAATAACGTTAACAGATTGACAATCACAATAGAATCGTAGCGGCGTTATCTGTGCTTTATATAATAGAAACATAATCTGTGGACACGGAGTGTAACGCAAATACGACAGGACACGCGACGTGCGGATGCGTCCCGCCACTTAGACGTCCCTCAGACGTCTGCCGGGGGATAAAGCCTTCGCGAAACAATATGGAGACCAATTTTTTTCTCTCGCATAATATCCAGCATTCAATAGCTGTTTTGTTGTAGACGCAAGTCAGTTGTTCCCGACTGTTACAGGTTCAAACTTCTAAAGAGCTTCCTCCGAT
The DNA here is from genome assembly GCA_018245475.1 of Pharmacophagus antenor. Classification (NCBI taxonomy): domain Eukaryota; kingdom Metazoa; phylum Arthropoda; class Insecta; order Lepidoptera; family Papilionidae; genus Pharmacophagus; species Pharmacophagus antenor. The sequence goes on from DWQX01005735.1 coordinate 4,588, forward strand.
ACTTTTTTTTTTAATCAATAAAACAAATTCAATTTGCCGATCGCCGAATTCAGTACATAACGCGTTTCGCCGCTACACACAGCGTCCTCGTTTATTAAGGCTTCGACAGTACTACGCCGAGCTTTCTCAACGGTAGTAGGCTTAACAAGGTCAATATTAACAAACTTCCTACAGTTTTTTCTCTTCACTGCGTCAATAAAACTTTCAACTAAAATACGCATACGTAAATATCCTTCTTAAATGAATTTTTCGTACGAATAAACTAAATTTAAAATTATACATTTCATTACTGAATTGAATCGTTTTATAATTGGATACCTCGTGACGTTAGTTGGGGAAAAAAAAAAAGCAGCCGTTGCAGCCGTATGAAACGGCACGCGGCCCGCGTTCGGCGCTTGAAATCATAAATATGTACATTTTACCCATCACACTGCGCCTCCGCGGCTACACTCGCGGCGTTTCAATGGGCGGAAGCGAAAAACGAAGCGAAATTCAGCGGCAACACCGAGCCGGTGTGGCCGCAGTGAATGGCCACTGGTGGTGCGCGCGATATTTCTAAAGCCCGGTGTGAATGGCGCCGGGCGGTGCACGCATATAGGAAAAAAAAATATTTGATTTTGTTAAAAAAAAAAACAAGTATTCGTAGCCCGGCATCCGGCGCGTATTTCCGTCAAGCACCAACGTGTATGTACTGCCCTCGTGGCGCAAGGGTTCACAACTCACTTTGTAAATGGGGGTCAGTTCGATCCCGGTTTCATGACCACTACGGTAGCTTAAGATATAATATCGATGAAGACTTAGCTCATTGGTTATAAATGAAACAATTTTTTTTTTACTTCTTTTCAGCGTCTGTTAGGAAATATACAAGAGATAACCTTATTGCGTAGGGTAGAAATTTCAAGAAAATACCTCGCCTGCTGACTTATGGGGGATTTATTTCTATCAGCCAAAACACTCATTTTGGTAACCCCCATTTGGGCTAGCAGTGCCCGGGGCGCCGTGTTTCTTCCACGAAACGCACTTTCGATTCGCGACGTATCGTTTGTGGGGAAAAAGTCGAGCGTATATGGAATTTCAATTAAATAATTACTCATGGATATGTTTAAATGCTGCCTACTTTACAAAAGTACCCGTGACCTAGCCGAAGTCCGCGTATGTGTCGATAGATTTTTATGAAGCAAATTGACATTCGTTTCGCACAGATTTCATTGGAGGGCACCCTAATTGCCCACCGGTGGGCGGCTCGAAATCGGGTCAAGATCCAATTTGTGGGTTAGCTTTGCGGGCTCGAGTGTCGTTTTTTTTTTATATAAACTTAATTAGTGCAGCGGAGTTAACTCCAGTGCAGCGAGGCGGCCACTAGAGATGCCGGCATAAATTGATACTGACCTGGGTGCCGCGCCATTTGTACGCTTTTTCTTTTTTTTTTGCCACCGCCGGCTGTGTCCGCTTTGTGCAGTTGTCTTTTTATATTTATGTTTATATATTTATGATTATGATTATAGAATACTCGTAGTGCAGCATCGACAATTGCTTTCTTGTCTTACTTTATCACTTGCCGTTTCAATTTCGTCTGGCTGTTAACCTGAAAGTCGACTTACTGCGTGACAGCATCGCTGTGTACCGGCGATCTGTTTATGTAAATCATATCATAACGGAACTGGTATAGAGTTTTTTTTTCTTTGTATAGGAAGAGTAGGCAAACGGGCGAACGGTTCACCTGATTTTTTTTCCCCCCATCGGTATTAATTACCAACGGTTTCATTCTTCCCCTGACACGATGTCCAAGGCCTTCGATTTTTCTTATTATATTTACTTACATATTTTAATTGTTTTACTTATAAATCACTTCCAATCGGGTGAACCGTTAAAGAAAACGGTTCACCCGATTGAAAGTGATCACCGTCGCCCGTAGACAGCCGCAACACTCGAGGAGTCGCACTCCGTTGCCGACCTCCAAGGAAGGTCTACGCTCTTTTCTTGGAGTGTTAAACCAATGCTGATCATAAATTAGGAATGAAATTATATTTTAAATGCAACAAATTTGAGAGAAAGTTTTTAATTTATTTTACTATTATAAGGCTTTATTATTTACGGTCTTTCTGATGATAAAGGGCACAGGTTGACTCATAGGTTTTTCTTTAAGCTCTTTCCCTTTGTCATGTTTTGAACAACGCCTAGACAATTCCATTTTGACATATAAATTTCTGATATTTTAATCTCGCTCGTACTGACTCTTAGGTTCACGACGGGGACGGCATAGCCCCCTAGTGGGCGCTGGAGCTTTTCGTGCGGGCGGTTGGGAGTTCAAAAGGTAAATGGTGGGCATTGTGGTTAGTAAAGGAATGGTCGCAAAACCTGTACAACAAAATACTGAATTTTAATTTGACATAATAAGCGTTTTCTTTTTCTGCAAAGTTAGAATATATGGTTTAGATGATTTATCCTAAATTGGTTCTCTATATAGGTGGTACATGATACGAACAAGTAGTATATATGTTCTTACTTCAGGTAAGATAGTGTTCACTCATGAATATTATGGACTACTTGGTTTTCTAGTAGTCATCAAATTAGTATTACTAACCTTTGGCGCTAAGACTTTCACGACATATTTAATACCTGAGCTGGAATGTTGCGTTATTGGCGAACTCTATAGTGCTTAAAGAAGAGTTAACAGCGTAAAATATAGAAGAAGATAGAAGAAAGCTCAAGTATACAATTAATAATAGTACCTTCTATCGAGTTCCGAAAGAAAAGGAAGGACTAAAAGAAGATCGTTTCATAAGTTTAACCAGCCGCATTCACAGATATACCGTGTTGAGATTTATGACACTACTCTTTTGCGTCGGGAGTTAAATAACCGGTTCGGTGCGAAGGAACGCGCATGAACAACAATAAATATCAATACATTTAAATCACGATACGGCGCAAAAGTTGCGCATAGAAATTTAATAAGCCCCGAAAGCTGCGCGGGAACTTTGCGTGTTTGTCTTCCGGCGGGGGCGCGCAGGGGGGCGAGGGGCGTGCGGCGGCGGCGGCGGCGGCGGGGGGGTTGTTTTAATTCTACCCCCAGCGCCATCTGCCGCACCGCTGCAGTTTCTCAACTTGGACTCGCGACAGACTTTATAATTTCGAGACAGTTCCACTGCGACAGACTGTTCTGTTGTTCTTTTTAAAGTATCACCTTGAATAGCGTGTAATATTGTGGAATTTATTATCTCACCACTCCCGGAGTGGAGCAGGAGGTGGGGCCCGAGGAAGTCGCGAAGGATTACCCTCCTCTTTTCGCGTTTATCATGACTTTATTGCTTACCTTAGGTTAGAAATTACTTAATTAGTTTTTAAAGATTTTTTTTTTTAATTGGTTTTAAAATAAAAACCATTTTGAAAATATATCGTATATGACGTTTACAATACGCCATCATTATTTTCGATTTAAATTTAAATTATTTGTAAATAAAAAGAAATAGAGATATGTGGTAGGATGACCCATTCCGATTTCTATTATATATCAACAATAATAAGAGAATCTTTTAGTTAGTGCCGTATATCCGGTAGCTGTCATGTGCGAGGAAAAAGAATTTTGGGTGTGCTTCTTCCTTGTTGTCACTTAACATCAGGTGTACGGGACGCGTCACTTTGACACAAGGTTTATTTAAATTTTTCACTCTACTTACGTATGTACAAATTTTCAGTTTTTTTTTTCGTTTTAATCATTTCAGGCTACTCTGCTTTATGTATATTTCTAAAAAAGGATATATAAGGATAGATGTGGGAATTCACTATGATCTCTAAGGCGAAATCATGAAAAAGCGTCTGTAAACCTAAGCTGTTAATAAAGAAACAACTCCTAAAAGATAACACAAATACAGTTAACGTAATTCCGTTATAAATCAAAGATTTATATCCGAGAATGTACACAAGAGAAGTTAGACTGCGAGAGAAGATAAATTTAAACCCTAAGACGCATCTTTTAATTTCTAGATAAGGGTCGGGGTCGGGTCTCGGCTCCGTGCGACAGACAAATTCAAGTGCATTTTAAACTCTCTCGTTCCGATTAGCCCCAAGTAGATTATTCAAGCGGTGCGTTGGTTAACTGAGCGAAATTAATTTAGTGCCGCGATACCGAGGTCAAGATACGAGATAAAAATTAAATTATACCAGCGCTTTAAGCAGCTGTAAAGCGCCGGCGAACTTTCTCTGTAATCATCGTATTACTTTAGCGGAGCTTTATAGTGGATAATCCGGACGCACTCAAAGCGGCTTCACGTAGCCGTTTTCATTTTTCACTTGAATCATTGCGACTAATTTACATATTTTCGAGTCTTCATTGCACAGTGTTTAACTGCTTGCTTGGGTAGTGGTATATTACTGGATGACGATAGACTTTCGTCGTAGTTTTTTTTTTTGTTTGTAAAGGAATTTATTTTTCATCTATTATCGGCTAACACGTCTTCGATTTCACCTGATTGCAAGTGACAACGAGGCCGTAGATGGGCGCGTACTTCTCGCTCTCAACGCTGTTATACGAAACAGCAACGCTTTTATAGCGACAAATTGACATCGAGAGTGGTAGCTAATCACTCGGGTTTTAAAAACCCTATCCGAATATACAGTTATTTGCGCGGAAGCAAAGTATTTTAGGCTTCACCATTATTAATTGTCACGTCATCGTTAAAAAGTTTTCGACTGTACCTGATTGGCCTTAAGGTATATGGTTCCGTGCGCAGATAAAATTTTAGCGAGTTGGTCGATAGATGGCGTCGCGAAGTTTAAATGCGCGGTATCACTCGACTTTCTTATATTATTACAGTTCGAAGCATGATAAAGTACAAATGTATCGATAATGCAGCATTTAGTATTCAAATATCACTAAATCACGAGTATTTTACTGTGTCCACGACTCATACAGACCAGAGTAATATATACACTCAATATAGAGTGAACACCGTCATTACGACGGCACCATAAGTTTTATCTATGCGATTCTATCAGGATATTGTAATCTTACTAATGTAGTTTTTCAACAAATATAGTGCTTTCGTTACGCGATCATTGGTTGTTAGCATTTCTCACGTGTCATCTTCAACTTGGTTACACGTTATTAAATACGCATCTTAGTATAACGTTGGCAACGTGCGACAGCTGATGCCAAGCGACAGAGCCGTGTTGCGGTGACAATATTATAACCTGATGCGGATTTGATTGTACAATTAAGCGTTAACCTATTGCTTGCAAGTTTATCATAACATTTTCACCTGCACTGCTCAGCATGATGGTAACATGAAGATCTCGGATGACGGTACGATTTATCGAACCTGTATTCCTGGGTAGGCAGTGTTATATAATGAAACCACTCAAATAGTTCACAAAGTTTCTTTACTAGATCTTCACTTGACAATAGTATAATTGACACTGAATCACTCGCCTCGAAATGTTTTATATATACTTGACGAAACCAATATGACTACTTTTATCTATAAAGAATTGTTAAATTAATCCATCAGCAAATTTTACAATTAATCTTATTAAAATATTTTTACTATTTACAATACATCCAAATAAAGATTTGATTTAAACTAAAACACAAAAACATAAAATATGGAACGTCGATAGTCAAATGCGCAACTAAAATGTCTTTAACAATCGACATTGTTTATACTAAACCTTAAATTAATTAACATTTTGATCCTAATATTTTCAGAATCATTACAGTAGGTTGAGGGTGGCTGATGCAACAACTTTTTGTGGCACCAGCCATCTTCGCGTTTGGACTCCACTTCCCCTTAACGTCAGATGGAGTGGAGTCATTTGCTCGACCTAAGTATAAATAAAGAGTCACACGTATGAGAGCGAGATATATTCTGGGCGGACGCGCTTTACCATCTATAGCTTAATTGTCACTTAAGATCGTGTTAAATCTAGGGTAAGTTTTAGCTCATAACAGATTAAAAAAAATCTTTGATTCGATGTATATTTGGTATGATTTTAAGATGCTTTCGAACCCGCCTGGCTACATTTTTCTATATATGCATGCGCCTGGTTGCCAAGGAGATATTAGACTTTTTATAAATTATCAAGAAGAAAAGATTTAGGATTCTGCTTTTATATTGATTTCTTATATTCTAATTCTATAATCAGTCAATATATATATATATATATATATACATTTGTAAATGATAAAATAAAGCCGTAAATAGATAATTCAAACATTTTCATCACCCAGTTATAGCCACTTATCGCCATACCCACCACAATTAAAGTCCTACCAAATTATAATATTTTATTTCAACAAGGTGATTCGATGCCGTGACCGCATGGCCGTGTACCGTCTATACGCGTGAGGGAATACTGGAATAAGTTCCGATTCTAGTAACCATCTTTGGCATGAAGACGGTCGAGTGTTAGGTTATATCAGGACGTTACGGAAGACGGGTATCAGTGTTCCCGTGACGCCGCGACTCGGCGACACGCGGAACACCGTGGTGGTTTTAGTGGGCATGACGCCCTTTTTGGGGCGGGAGTCCCACACAGGCCCTTACCCAGGGGGCTATCTCACGTAAATACGTTTCCACCACGTTAAAAAAAAAAAGGTTTAATCGGGACATAGTTTACAGCTTTTATGACTATGGTTAACCTATTCAGAGGCGAGTTTTAATTAACAAAAGAGAAATATAAGTAAATTTTTAAATTCAAGTAAAAACCTATTAATGTTATTTTCATCGGTGCTCAAGTAACGGAAGGTGAGGAAATATTAAAATGTAACATGTTAAAGATTTTCATCTACCTATTAATGTCAATTAACGGTAAATGCGAAACTTAACATCCGCCATATGTGGTCTAGGAGTCAAGAGATTATTTAGTTTTTTTTTTATGTTTGTTATATTGTACTTTTGGCACTAAATAAATTTAGAAATTTTTTCGACCATTACAGACACAGTGATAATTGTAGTGAATAGTATAATTTAAACAACTTAAGAAAGGTTACAACAGAAACGGGATTCCCATAAAAGAACTTTTCACTTATTAAAAAAAATATATATGCGCTATATATTCTTAGATTGTTAAATAAACGTTTCTACTATAAAAAAAAAAGTGTTAATTGAACAAAATGACGACGAGATAATCATCCGTCGTGGTTATTTAATTAAAAAAAAAATAAATAAACTCATTTACTTCATTAAAAATTGTACGACGCAGTACATTAAAACTAAGTTAAATATAGAGCCGACTGCAGTTATCCCGGGGGCGGGCAGCTCCTAAGCGCGAGGTCTACGGGCGGCCTGACATACGATATGGACTTTCGTCCGGGATAAAGGGGTACACGGTTTTGTGAACGTCGGCGGCGTTAATTTGTATTTGCGGCGTGCCGCGGCTCCCTATTAATGGGGGGGCGCCTTGTAACGGGGAACGGAGCTGCTCTTATGTATAGCCGTTAAGGACTACAGTAATGCAGCCTCCGAGGGAGTGGTGTAAAGAGAAGTCAAAGTAAATAAATGATTAATTGAGAGCGTTCACAGATTTCACACTTACGTCTGCACGTACATTTGATATCTTACCGCGTGTGAACGTGTGAGCTATTAATGAAACTTTCTTGGAGTTATTACTTTCTGACCGCCTCCGTGTGGCAGTGCTTTACTTGCTCCCCGGTAGTAGTCTGAATGGTGGTAGTGGTTTTCGAACCCGCCTCGCCGACTACCACCTGCCGCTACACTGGGCGAGCACGCTTCACCATGTTCAGCCTTATTGTCACTTAACATCACGTGAAATCGAGATCAAGTGTCCGACCATATACGATAAATATTTATTTAAAGTTTTAATTCCCAATTTCGCACATAAGATGAACTTAACGCCAAATGCCTGTCTCCACTAACTAATGGTCGAAGAGAGACGAAT
>DWQX01005736.1:0-12481 GCA_018245475.1 Pharmacophagus antenor
TATATATATATATTGCTAACCTTTTCTAGCACGTGCGTACATAAAGCAGTTAACTGTATTGAGTAGTTAAGAACTGCAAAAGCAGCTTAGTCACTAGGGAAGGACTGCATGCTGTGGTAGTATGCAAAAGCGTCCCTGCAGTTCCCGCCGAAGGCTAATGGTAAGAACACTAGGGTTTTAGCCGGTAAGAGGCCGGCATAACCCCACCATTGTTCAAGCAGCGCAGTGGTACCCTATGCAGAATTACCCCACAAAAAAAAGTGATGGATTGCATACGAATCAGTTTTAAGTAAGCACAATTTGAATGCGTTATTTATGAAACCATTCACTTATTTTTAATTCAACAAAATTTTACTCTTGTTTTTTTCCGTCGCATTGTAACTAAATGCTATCGACTATTTAGACAAAAACATCAAAGTAATTATAAATAATTTAATTATAACTGTATCCAACGTAACTAATTTTATTTTCCTAATCTTCATTCTTTTTCGACTCTATGATCTTTGTAAAGCTAGACAATATTCTTCTGAAAACAAGTTACAAGTAGGCTTTGTAACAAGAGAGTTGAAATAACTCAGCATGATTTATCATGCGTGCATGGACGTAGTTACGTGTAATGTATGGTCTTAACATACAATTACGTCGCCAAGCCGCAAGCTCTGCTTCCAAGCCTGTTTCTCGAGAAATGGATCCTGTACTTACAAACGCCGACCTATTGTATGGTCAGCCCACGCAACCCTTGTTAAAATACGTTGTGTAGATGCCTCCTTTTTTAACTTCACTTTGTTTTAAGTTTTTTATGTGCTACTTAAGTTCTTCATGGAACTGGAAAAAAAGATTACCTGAAATATTCCCGTTTTTGCCCGCGATTTTTAAATTTAACTAAGCTGTTATCATTTAATTAAATTCCTGTCTTTTTGTCACAAAATAAATTCAACAAGTAATTATTACATTTATCTAAACAAAATTTCTTTTGAATACCAGTCCTATCATTATCTTACGCATGATAATGCAAAAAGAAAATATGTTATCGTAATATTATATTATGTATATAGTCCGTTTATCTATGATAAAAAAGAACTATAACATTACACATTGTATAAGTCACTAAAAGCTATTATTATCATTATTATTATCTCAATAAAGGTAAGAGAAATCGAACTGAGCACGGCCGTTTCACCGTTACTAAAACAAGTCTAGGCGGACTTACATATGTTAGCAGCATTTCACAACTGGTCAATTGCAGTCGCGTTATTGACAGTACTTGGGTGTGTATGAGTTTTAATTAACTTCTAACGCACAAAAAGAGCGGAATTAGCAAAATATATATATTTTTTTTGACAGGAACGATGTTAAGACAGATGATACGATACGATAACTTGAATAGAAGTTACGTGCCGTATCATGGAAAGGAAAATAGACAAAAAGCGTAAATTGACTAAGAATTACATATCGCGAGTTTTATATATAGTGATATCTAGTTATGGTGAATATTTATAATGAAAATGCTTCCGGAGGATGTATAATTTTTTTTTATCGTATATGATATAACGCTTGGCGTCAATTTTACCTGATGTTAAGTGACAATGAGGTCGTAAATGGCGTAGCGTGTTCGACCAGAATACATCTAGTTCTTATGTATATGACTGCCGGAAAACAGCAATAGCGTTATGGCGGTAGATTTATAGTAGGGACGGTAGCTGGCCAGACTGATTTAAAACAATTCTCCCACCATCCAGACCACTATTCTTGTGGCCCGGGAATCCAACCTGGGACCTGCATGTGACAAGACAGGCTGGTATACCACTGCGCCATAGAGGCATATAAAAGATTTATATGTTTTGTGTAATAGGTATCAAAGGATGTCGAAACTGATAAACTGAAAAGAGCCTACTGTAAAATTCTCCTTTACGAAATGTGTCATTCCAAGTTAATAGGCCTTAAAAAAAAGTAGGCCTTAAGTAGTTAATCGATTGCTTTTTTAATACGGAGGTTTCTGATGAGATTCTACATAGTAGAGTGTTGATGTAGGTAGCAATTTTTCAAACTCGCCTTGCTAGCGACACGGCCGGTCTTCTAACAGTCAAACATGTATGAGAGCTAGAGTATTCGGGGATGACATCCATTCACAATCACGTTGTTCGAAATCCAAGGGTTTCATACTTTCCAGAAATAGATAAACGTGTCTATGAATGATGAACGTACAATTTGTGTAATAACTCTAACACGTTTTTTTGTACTTTTCTTTAAAATTTCTTTTTTAATAATTTTTTGCTCTATTCTTTTTATCATTATAATTCCTTTGCAATTTTCATTTTAAATGTTTTGTTATGTAATATTAATGAACAGTATTTTTATTGAAATGTTCACATCTACGAAGTTAACGTAAAGTTAAATTCGAGAAACGGGAAGTTATGTGACAGTTCCAATATAACCAGTTCTGTAATAGTCGAATTGAGCGTTTGACAAATATTGAGTTTGGTTTGAAATTGATTCTAAGAGGACTTGAGCAAAACTTTTCTAAAATACATGGTTAAGTAAATGATGGAACTAATTGTTTGTTTAAATATATCAATTTGCAATATCAATTAATATTAAAGAAGAAATACTTTCGTTGTATTTTATACTATATTAAATACTTCATTCAAAATTAATGGTAGCAAAAAAAAAACCTTTTGCGATAGTATTAAAAGTAAATTACATAATTTATGTACACATTTTGGATTCATTTTCGGTAAAGGGTTTTTAATTTTGATGAACAATATTATTAATTATATTTTACCAAAAAATGAACTGATGTTAAATACAAAGTGATTGAACTATCAACTAGAACAAAGTCAAAATTATATTCGATTTACTTTTTTTTCATTTACATCATCTCACATTGACAATCAAGAGTTAAATGTATTACGTATAATAATTAAATAACACTTAGATATCGCAAAAATTTACTAAATTTCGTACGAATAACGATGTAGATCTCTGCACGAGATCGAATTGTAGGGAAACGGACCTCTGTACACCAAATATGGTTTTCGATGTTGCGATAATCCATTTTTGGAACTAATGAATGTAAAGACCGTTGACTCGATGAAGTAAAGCGGTGAGAGGACCGCATTGGGCAAATGTTCGTAAAGACAGCGTCTCCGCGGCGCTTAACAAGCTTTATTTATGGAACGAACCGTATAAAATGCTTAAGTTATTATTATTATTGAATCTAAAACTTTTAATGATAAAATGAATAAATAAGCAGTTACAGTGGTATTTTATCAGCGATGATGCTTTAATTCGAGGACATTTAGCTACCGTCTCATAAAAGGCTTCTCTCCTGTCGGATGATAATAATTAATCATTTTATTACGGAACCACAATACTTTTATATTCTAAAATTGTTGCAAATACGTTTACGTCAATAACTAGAATCGAAATTCGTCGTGCTATGTGTAATTTGTTCGGCGAGATTGCACATTGACCTGGTTCATTCTGTCCGGAAACAGTCGAAATGAATTCCTGTTCAGAAGGGATTGACTTTTTCGTATGCATTGCGCCAATTGATTCCTCTCAAACGCTAAAATACTTTCATAAAGAAGTGTTGGAAAAACTTTTACTACTACTGGTAACGGTAATTAAAGTCTATAAAGAAAATCTTTACAGTATAAAAATGAAAAGAGACTGATCAGTTTTCTTACGGCTTTAATATTTTGTAAAATTTTATTTGTTTAAAACTTAAGTAAGATACAAATTGTTTACTTACAAAATTTTTGAATTGTCACAAATTGTTTTGTGAAATGTATATATTTTTATATTAGTTATATACTATTTTATCTACTAATGATTAATGTTTTATGTGTAATAGTAACTTCTAATAAATATTTATTTTATGCATTAAAGGATTCGTCTTATTGATCGTTTATTTTTCATTAACTTTTTATGTCAGCATTCTTGCTCATTATCACTTGAAGAAAGAATAACATTGTAAACGGGTTGCGGATGATTTGTTAAAACTCTTACACAATTGAGCATTGTTGCGGGTCAATGAACGCACGCAACTACGTATGTAAATTAAAAAGAAAAGTAACGACCCAGTTATATAAGTTTTGTATGCAAATGACAAGTACTTTGTATATAACAAAAATTAGTAATAATATTAAAATAAATGAAACCTCTTTCGTATACGGAACTCTTACAATTCAATAAAAATCGTTCAGTCGTGAAAGCATCGAAGCAGTTGTAGCATTATTACCAAGAGTGACGATTCCTAGTTGGTAACTTAACTTTATTATGTAGGTTGAAATTTGCGATTTAGTTAATCGACCACGACCTACCTAAAATAAACATCGCCTCCAAATTTTATTTTTCGTAATTTTGGTAACATTCATTTATTACTAAAACATAAAGAATTAAACGCGCAGATTCAAGTTCAGTGGCCTCTTAATAGTTTAATTTGATTAAAAAATTAACACGGCTTGAAACTTTAACGGTAACAAAGTTATGGATATAGACAGTTATATTTTTGTTGACATCATACAAGTTGCTTAAAAAACTTGTAAATATTTGTTACGTCATCATTCCAATTATAGTATATCCTTAAATTATTAAATATAGTCATTATTAAAAACTACCTGTTTTCATTTTTTTTAACGGTGCTTCTTTAATTTTACTACATTCTCTAAACGTTTTGAAGAGCGTGAAAAATTTGCATTTTTGTGTTGTGAAATATTTTTAAAATTATGCAGAGTTATAAGGTTGATGTACGAAGTTGACTAAATGCAAGTTATTGAGGCTATTAAATATGTTAATATCATAGTTATATAAATGTTAATGATATAGGTTATATTCATTACCCAAAATAAAAAGTTTAGAAATTTCTAGTTTTTATTGATATTGACGAAACGTGACCAATACAATACAAATTTGTGAAGATACTGCGCAATCACTGCGCTCATTGTAATAAAACATAGGCCTACATTTTTTATACAGATCAAATCGTCAAGTTAGAATATTTTTAATGATAGTCTTTTACCTAATATTTTGTCTTCACTTCCATTTACTTTTTGGAAATGTAATGTTATGTGTTATTACTTCATATTGGTCTTTTGTTAAACCATTGTCCGTTCCCACTTACTATAATTAGTTTCTCTCATCTGTAAAATTTTTAAAGTATTGCTCTTAGTTATAAAAGTAATAAGTCGGATGTTGATTTGAAAGGTTTTGTAGATGAACAAATGAAATTGTCAATGCAGAACACATTTCGTATAATGGTTTAGCCGCCCATAGCGTTATAAATTATATGCGCTAACCAAGCGTAAAGATAAATAGGCTATGTTGTCATTTTGTTTGTTAAATAAGCCGTTTTAACAACTCAACTAAGTTGAAGTAATTATTTTTATTTATTTATATTTTACTAACTAAAAACTTTTTATATAGACTTTTACATTTTTAACATATTTACAAATAGAAAATCACATTTTTTGCTATATATATATGTACCCTATGTAAATTATTTTGTTACAGCATTAAGTTAAATGACCTCGATGGTGGGTAGTTACAGTACCAATAAGTATGATCCTTATAGCTGCATTTGACCGTCACTAATGTGACATCTGACGGAAGCCACAAGGTTTCCACCACACTAACTTTTATCGCCTCTCATGATTGCTAATCTCAAGTTTGGATCCAATCACTACATGTCAATGTATATGATGTGGTTGCATACAATTAAATAGAAACTGTTGTAATTACATACCCACAACAACAATATACAGACCCACCCTAACATATTGACACTTTGATGTCCGCAAATATCAGCAAATTTTTTGTTTGGTGTCAGCGGAATTGCCGTGAAATTATTATTAAAAAAAAAAAAACATTTAAACATCCAAGTTTGATATTAAGGAAAAAACGAAAGGGTACAAATATCTGTTTATTATTACCAGCACAGATATGGTTCATCTGTTACTTTACAATTGTAATAAAATTCGTCAAGCGATATTTTGCGAATGACGCCAATATGGCGTCACCGAACGGATATGTTAATAGTTGTCACGGTACAAAACGAAATATATTTACATTTACGTTAAAATTCTATGCAAATTTCCCGCGGTCGAATAAATGCCCGACAATATGCGCTCCGTCAGTAAGCTAGCTGCCGTGAATGTGTCGTTGCAGATTATGCGAATTAATGAGGATTAAACTTTCTAGTGGACAATTGCAAGTGACGAATTTAGGCAACATATGTAGTGTAGTTATAAAATATTGTCGTTGACCTTTTGAAGTACACTGTGAAGTTGCCAAGTTGCTAACATTATTTTTACACTATGACATGTAACTTTTCTAATAATATAAGCGAGTAATATAATGATCATATATTACAGTTCGCAAATTGTCATATAGCAGATCGATTCCATGGAAAAATTGCAAAAATTTACTGTTAGCTGTGTTAAATATTAAATGGTACCAACAACACTTCCCAATTTTTTTTTACTTTCCGCATACGTCATCTCATATACTTAAGGGTATTTTGTCTTCACGTTAACAGTGATTTATTTAATTACCTATTGTGTATTTACATGACAACCTTAAGGTTATATGCATATTTTTGAAGGGGCCCCAATAGTTTTTGAAAATTATCTACTGGAAAACTGGTTGGTATTCAAATGCAATATGAAAATTCCAATATTTTGGGCAAAGGCTGATTTCGCGTTATCTTGAAGTGTTCTATGGTTAAATTAATTGTGTTCCGATTAGAAGGGTGAAAATCATTATCAGTTTAGAAGCGATCAGCCCAATTTGGTGTCAAATAAACATTTTTACTAACACTTCTTACATATGGGCAGGTGAATCAGATACCTAATATTGCACGTTGATTATAAAAAATATATCGTTCATGTTAAACGATGATCCGGCAAATCATGCGCATTATTTCATAAAAAAAAAGAGCTTGAAGCGTGAAATTAAGAAACTCGTATCGCTGAGCTCTATTGTGCTTGATTGGATTGGTATGTGTGTCATTTGCCAGTTGTTTTCTGCCGTTCGCAGTCGATGTTGTAGCAACGTTTGATAACTAGTTACAGAAGTGTCGGAATGTAATTATGCTGGTTACGCAAGTACTTATGAATTCAATGTGTTCAGAATTTACATACATACTTACGTATACGTTTTATTTACGGACAATTGTTACTTTCGTAAATATTGACAAAAAATTTTCACAATAATTGAGTATCAATTAAAATGGATGCAATGAATAATAGTAGCTTACAATTAACGGAGCTTTTATTTGCTATGGATACTTGAGTTTAATGAGCATAAAAGCACATCAATTATCATCTATTATCAAGAAGCTCTCATTTATTGGATTAATGATGGAAATCACGATAAATTGAATTGACTTTTTAACCTAAAAGTTATAGAAACATATAAAGGCGTAGCATACGTACGTGGCTATTTCTGATAGCACTGTTTATTTTGTCCATTAATTGATTACGATAGAATCCTTTACATATACAAAAACAGCTCATTACTAATCTATGTACAAGTTGTTCCACGGTGTCTGCAGCGTTATATAATAGATATGAACAGGTTCTAAATGAATTTAGTGAAAAAATTGTTACGGTTGTTAAGTAAATGTTCATGTTATAATTTAAGAGTAAATTGGTTTATTCTTAAGGAGGTAATCTTATTTGTGAACCTTTCGTAAATTAGCTTCAATACTATTTCAATAAAAATTAAGTAAATATAAAATTGTAACATAGCCAGCGATAAATTTCATTATACTTTTTGTAGTACATTCTTTTACCTGTCGTACCTAAATAAGTCTTGAAATTAAGAATATCATTTTTATGCTGAGTTTGTCATTCCGATGTTAATAGTTTAAACAAAATTAAATTTTCTTTTGAGTTAATTATGTTAAAGAGACGCTTTGTATGATACTTGAAGAAGAAAAACTTTTAAAATATGTAACTTCATTAATATATACTAGTCTAGACGAAGTAGTTTGTTAGGACTGACGCTTGCAGCACTTGCGAATATCTGGCAAGATGTAATAGATGATAAAAGTATTAAAATGGAAATTTCTATTAAACGATTATATTCAGCACCACAAATACTTTTTTTTACACAAATCAGCGTCAGACAAGCAGTACGTTTACTTGATATTAAATGATGCTCTCTTACCGTTAACAAAGTGATGCAAGATTGGATGTTCCTACAGTATTATACTGCGTTCGGCACTATGAGACTTGTGATATTGGGTCTAGTTACTATGAGTCATTTAGCATAAAGGAATTATGGTTTTGATTTATATGATTTTTATTTAGTTTTCCATTTATAATAATTTTGAGACTTCTATTTACTATCTTTCAATTACACTACCGTCTCACACAATACACTAATAATAATAATAAGGTTTTTTTTTAGTTCAAATATCTGAGAATTTTTATCAAATGTGTAGGCATGCAGATTAGCTATAAAGAACTTGAAGTTATTATACGGTTACTTTTCATTGATAATGAATAACTTAATTATACCGATGATAATTTTTATGCTTTCTTTGCTGCTCTGCCGTTTTGTCTAAGGTTCAATTGTTAATATGCATGACACAATATTTGCTGCATTCAATCGTATTGTTTTATTTTTTGTTCCGTTAAAACCTTTACATTATTAAAGATTAATGCTAACATAATTTTTATTTTAAGAAGGTATTTTAAAGTAAAATAGAAGAAGCGAAAGTGTGAGAAAATCATCTCATAGGTACCAAGCATTTTTTACATATTTCTGAAAATAGACCTCAAAAATACATATGTTGTACTGAATAGAACAGAGAAGCAAAACTGTTTTCTTGACCGTATTTGATTACGAAAACAAGCTTTTGTAGATGTGGTAAATTTAAAATAAATAGAAAAATTAGCGAAAATAAAAGGCGCTTACAATAAAACGACTACGTTGATAGTGTTCATAAAAATAATTGGCATTTTAAGGATTTACTGAATACTTATTTTATACCAGACGTTGATAATATTTGAAATATATAACGACGATTCATGCTGTACGAGATGTGCAGTGGGTCAACAGGTTCGCTCAAGTACCAGCTCTGAGATGTGAAGCCCCTCAACCACTTACTTAGAGATTTCGTATAAGCACTAACCTTACAATACATACCTTCTCTTCTACCGATACGACAAAGGTAGCTTGGGTATACAATATAGTTCTATTCATATTTACTACTTGGTTTTTCTTTTGTCTAATTGTATTAGCCTGGATTCTAGAATCAACTTCTAAATACAGTTATTATATAAATAATATCTTGTCTATTTTATGCACATGACATGCTTTAGCGTTAAATATACTCTAACTTTGATGATTAGAATACTAACATAACTAAACTTGTAATCTCGGGGACATAATACTAATTGGACTTGAAAACCAACAAAAGCAAGAGGTAACTGTAAAACGAGGTCGGGTAGTAAGGTAGAGTATTCTAAATGATTACAAGTAGTAATCAAAATGTAGTAGATAAACTTTGGAACTTTACCACTTTCGTATTTTTATAACGTGTTTAACGGAAGACGTCTGTATTGTTGTCTAGCGTTTGTGTTTATTAGGCAGGCGGCGTCAACAAACGGATGCCAGATGATCTATTGTGCATTTTGTAAACGGTTGTCCGTGCTGTCTGAGCAAACGGGTGGTTATCTTATTATTTGAACATAAAACAATCTTTATTTCTTTCAGTTTATGCCAATTTTGCTTGTTTGTAATGTAAAATTATTATGAATAGGTTAAAATTTTTATCGAAATATTTTAAGATGATTTTTGTTTTCTTAACGATAGCACGGAATGGTACGTATTAGCAGTCTTTGGTACATTTTTTTATTCTTCAAGAACTGTTACTCGTTATAAATCTAATTATAGATCATACCTAAATTTATCTTACGTGTATGAACACAAAGTCTCTGGTATAATTGATTTCGGTAGTGATCGTGATTTACTATAAGTTTTGACTTGTTAGTCTATATTAGGTGTTGTGAAGACTGATCCTAATTGAAACGTAGTAATAAACATATTTTTTACATACACGCATAGAATTGTGAATAAAACGTTTTGCTCGTTTGATCAGTACTTTTTGTTTCTCCACCGCAACTTCCGCCGAATATGAATTGTGCTAAAATCGTGGTATAGTTAATTTCGTGCAAGTCGGGCACGCCGCGTCCGCCCGCCTGTATTGATTTTTGTTATTTGCATCGCGTCTGCACTACCGTGTATCTACGGCTATTGTTGGATGGATGTCCAATTGTGGCTCCTTTATGTGGAGGCTTTTATTAAATTTTTGGGCAGCTATGTTGTACTTTGCAGAAATGCTTATTTTTCGGACCGCTTTTTACTCTTAATCATTTGTTTTGTCTGCGCTGTGTTGTTTATCCTGCTCCTAAATTAAGGCTTTTTGAATTATGAATGTGTAATAAACTAGCGATATAATTATTTTTCCATACTGATCAGAAAGTCGTTAATTATTATTTTAAGTTTGTTTAGAATGTCAATTTTAAACTAAACCAATAAAAGAAGTTTTTATATAAGTACAAGAAGGTGTTCATGCATTTGATTAGTTGTTGATATATTCAGTAATTTTAATCAAAAGTAACAACCAATTGCTAAACAGAATTTGTTAACATAAATCATCTACGTTTTTATTCATATGTAATATTTAGTTAAGGATGATAAAATAATGTAACTAAACAATTGATATAAAACCTACAAATCTAAATTTGTTTGCACCCGCACATCGTTGTTTGGCACTAGGTTTGGAAATCCAAAATTAGCTAGGGAGCAAATAGCGCATCAAAAGTGTAATTTTCAAACCTACCTGCATAACCCCGTTGTCTGGAAATAGTTCCCGTTTATTTGGGTCGTGTCCGTTGCTTATAATTATCTACGCACGTGTTGCTTTATCGGTTATAGTTATGACTGCTTGCTTCAATTTCTTTTGTGACAAGATTTTATACGGACTTATGTGAGTTTTCATATTTTAGTATAGGTTTTTTATTTGAACTTGACGAAATTGTTAAATGATTTATTACAATATTCAATGTTTGAATAGACAATTATAGATGCATAGGACGAAGGAGTGTAGGGCGCCCTCCCATCAGATGGACTGGCGATTTAGTCAGGAAGGCGGGAAGCGGCTGAATGAGGGAAGCAGATGACCGCATATGGTGGAAGGCATTCGGGAAGGCCTATGTCCAGCAGTGGACTGACACAGGCTGACAATGATGATGATGATAGACAAATGTAATTATATTGTATCTTCTTCCTTTTTTAACAAATTAACAGTGACCGCAGTGAACTATATAATTATTGTGAACAAAGGATTAATTTCATAAGGTTAGAATTTCATAGTTACTTGTATTTAAAAAAATGTGTAACATTTACCTTTAATTTCGGTTTTCTATAACTATCTAGCGGAACTACATCTTATGTCAGCGTCACTAGAATGTTATTGGATGTTTTCTCTTTTTGTTCTAATTATTATATAGAACTTTAAATGTATAATCTTTACTTTTTATAGTACTATTCCACCAATTGATTATATTTCACCAGCTTGTACAGAACTTTGTGGATTTTCATAAACAAGTATCCGTAGTGAATTACATCATTTCTGTAATCATCTGAACCTCTTTGATAGCGTCACCCTGTCTTGTGCAAATTGAGTAATTACCGGGCGAGATTACTCCCCGATTCGTGGGGCGGAAGGTATCGATTAGTACGTTAGTATCATTTCAACGCTCCGTTTATCTTAGGAGCCTTTAATAAATGATCAATATTAATTTCGGATAAATATTCAGTACATGTTTTGCACTATGTACGAAAATACTGGCGTTTGTTTACAAACTTGTCTGTAAATTATCCGTCCCCTTATTGTATTTTTAAAGCATAGCTTGCAGATTTAATATCTTCGACTAAAATGAGCATTTATTTATGTATTTTAATGCTGGCACATAATATTTAGGTTAAGTTTGTTATAGGACTCTCTATTTACCAATTTCCTATTTCTAAGTTGAAAATGAAAAAAAAAAACAATTTATATATACTATATTACTACACATATTTCACACATGTTAACAAATAAAATAATTTACTAAAGTTACCGATGGGATTTAACCCAAGTCGTTGAAGTTTATGACTTGTTGCAACCTTTAATAGATATTTCTTTTATTAGTTCGTTCACTTTAGGTTTTATGCTCCTATTATATTTAATACAATAGACGTTGCCCGATCCAGCACGTAAGAATTTAATTTTAGAAGGTTAATATTTTTCTATCACATTAATTTGATTTTAATATACTAATTGAAATAGTCAATGAAAAAATAATGTTTTGGGCTATAGATAGAGTTATTGCAGGATGAAATCGGAAGGATGGAGAGGAGGCACGGCCTTCTCACCTTCCGTCTGGCGCAGCTCTTGACCGGGCATGGTTGCTTTGGTCATTTT
>DWQX01005737.1:0-12479 GCA_018245475.1 Pharmacophagus antenor
CCCCCCCCGCGCTCCCCGGGGGGGGGCCCGCCCCCCCCCCCCCCCGTCCCCCCCCCCCCCCCCACTGCCTAACCCAGGTCTGGACCGATCCCCGATTAAGTAGGACCAGCCCTATGGATGCCGCCCATGACTCCACCGCCAGTCCACGACTGTCGGTGGCCAGGTTGCCCCACGCCGAAGACTTGGCGTTAAGGTCGCCAAGGAGCAGCACCTGGCGCGGTAGCACCGCAGTATAACCGCAGACAGCTGCGCCAGGTACCGCTCAAATTCGTCGAGGGGCCTGTTTGGTGAAAAGTAAACACCGACCACCGTTAGATCGTTCCTCGCGGCCACCACATAACCGTTCCCCTTCTCGCTGAGGGAGAAGGGAGTGGTGTCTGCGGATGGCCGTCGACTATAGCGACCATCTCCATGAGTTCCCCAATCCAATTTTGGCGGCCGAACACCATGTAGGGTTCGACCACCACCGCCACGTCAATGGACCACTCCGCCATGGCCTGGACCAATAAGTCCTGGGCCCTGGCGGAGTGGTTCAGGTTCGCCTGGAGGAACCTACAGCCATGGCCACTATCCATTAGTGGTCCATAGCCGAGGTCCCCCCAGACACCTCCGCCTGCCTAGCAGAGGCCCGCTGGGGACGCGCGACAGCGGCGTCCCTTCCTCTTATGCTTGGAGGGCGACATTTGTCGCCCCCCATCGCGTGTCCAGCAGGCCTCTTGCTCGCCGCGCAAACGGCACAGTGAGGCTTTTTGTCGCAGGCGGAGGCAATATGCCCCGCCTCACCGCACCGCCTGCACAGCGCAGACCGGTCCACTGCCGATGGGCAGCAGACCCGCACGTGGCCGAGCGCATAGCACCGGAAGCAGCGCACTGGCTGCTCCGGTAGCGCCCGGACCACCGCCAAGCCGAAGCCCACCGGCAGTGTGCCCTTTTCCAGGACGGCCCGCGCAGCGGCCACCGGGCACATGACTCGCATGCGCCCGAGGCCCCCGCGGCCCGTCCTGATTTCATCGGCCTTGATGGCGTCCACGGGGCAACCCCCCACGGACGCCACCAAGGCGACTACCTCGTCCTTCGTGACGGTGTCGTCTAGGTCCAGGATCTCCAGGGGTGATGTTTTCACCGGCCTGGAGACCCTGGCCAAGTCCTCTATTACCTCCCGGAGCCTGGCGGCGAAGGAATCAGCGTGCCGGTCCTTGTCAGCGCCAGAGAACTCGAATAATCAAGCCCCGGTCTGAGTTCTCCGACACGTGACCCTCTCTATGCCAAGCTCCCGGGGGCGCACCGTCTGCCGCGCCCGCGTCAGGACACTTTGGTACGTCTCTGCCGACGCGACCGCGTCAGAACAGAGCGTGACCACTACGGCCGCCGTCTTGGGTGGCGACGGCCGCTTCTTCGCCCTGGTCTTGCTTGCCTTTTTGGGGACCGGGGTCGCCGCTGTTTTGCGGCCCGGCCCTGCTTTCGCCCCAGCTGTTGCAGCCGCCTTGGCCGGCGGGGCGGCTGCTCCCTGCTGGGGCCTCTTCTTCTTTCCCCTCTTTACCACCTCGGACCAACCTTCGTTGGCCGGGGAAGTGGAGGGGAGCCGGGCGTCGCCGGCACTGACTTCCTGGGAGGTCGATTCGACCGGTCCCGGGGCGGAAGCCGACGGCGTCTCTTTCGCGGCCTGGGGGGCTGGGGGCTAGGACTTCTTCCCCACCCCCCTCCCCTTGGCCGCGACCGGCTTCGGCGCCGGCGCCGGCACAGGTGCCGGCACCGGGTTCGGGGCAGACCTCTTTTTGTCCGCCGCAAGCGGCGGACGCACCGTCTTCGCCGGCAGAAGCCGGTCTTCGAAGGCGGCCAGGCAGGTCCGGGTGAACTCCCGTTCTTGCATGAGGACCTCCCGGAAGGTCTCCCTAAGGGCCTCCCGGGCGTCCTCAGGCGTGGCCGCCTCCGCCGTCTTCGTCGCAGGCGCCTTGGATGCGCCGAAGAGCTGCTTCTTGAGCTCATTGAGCTCGCTCCTCAGCGCATCCAGCTCCTCCTGCTGTCGCAGAATTTGCTGCGCCTGGTGCTCGATTGTAATTTCGAGCATCCGATTTTCCTCGGTCGCAGTGCGCTTCCCCGACAATCTCTTTCAGGGCACCAGCAGAAGACTTAAGCGCCTTCTGCATGGTGCCCTTCAAGTTGGAGGATTTGGAGACCACATGAAGGATGGCCTCCACCTCCGCCTCCGCGTGTTCGGCCAGGGCTTTCGCCGTGGCCGTGTCTGTTCCAGACTTTGAGGAGGGGCTCCTCCTCGCCTCCATGTACCGGGTCCGCGATTTGCGGTTCCGGGTCGTCATGGAGGCGACCTCCTCCTCCAGATCGGTCTGGAGAGCTAATCTACGTACGTCGACCAGCCGCTGCTTGGCAGCGGCGAAGCTACTCACCTGTTGTGGGCGGGCGCCCACGTCCCCTCTTGGACTGTACCGTCCTCCTCTCTTCTGGGGCGACGGAGAGGTCGTCCGACGACTCGTCCCTCGCACCCGTATTCGGGGGGCGCTTGCACGATGCCCGGAGGGCTTGCGCGGCACTCCCCACCATCGATGAGGCATCTGTCGCCTCGCTCTCGGACATTGCCCAATATCCTTTTTCGCTCCGCGCCGCCGAAGATGCCCGACTCCCTATAGGGGAGGGTTCGGCAGCGCCTTTCTTCATCGTCGCGATGCGACCTTCAGAGGGCCGTTGTAAAGACGGCCCTCTGGATTCACTTCTCTCTGTTGCTACCAGGTGACTTGGCAGCCTCCACCAAAGCAAGGTGGCGACACGTCGGAGGGGGTCAAAAGGATAACCTGGTGCATTAGCAATATCTTAAAATATAATTATAAAAAAATATTCAAGTTGTAGAATATGAGTTTTATCTTGGAATTATATTTAAATTTAATCGCAGTATTGAATAAGAATATTTCTATTAATTCGTAACTTAGTGAATAACATGTGTCACAATATTTATTTGTTGAAAAAAAAAAAAAAAACTTAACACTAATATCATTTTATATTTTTCCGTTCATTTTATTATTTGCTTTGACCAGGAAAGCAACTGCTATTATAAAGCTTGGAGAAAATTGGGCTGCAAACAATTTCAAAAGGCATTTAAATATAGTTGTGATTTTTGTTAAAAACTAATAGCAAGATGTCGCTGTAAATGACAATGTAAGCTTTAAAATTTTTGAAACACTTATAATGCTATAATGGATTATTTATGACCTTATAAATAATAATCCATTTCATCATGTACAATAGCAGAGTAATCTCTGTGGGGTTAATTTAATTATAAAATATCAAAATCAATGAACACTGACTGGTAGAACTTATGAACATGCATTAACTCCACCCTTTTGTAGGTACCTTTTACGGTGTTTACAATTAAGTATGTAAATAAATAATTTGCATAACATTAACACAACATTGAGAACATCACTCAGAGACACCAAATAATGTTATTCGATAGGTCAATAATTACACTATTAAATATATAATAATAAGGTTAACAGTAATTACCACACTTATAATTGTATTAGTGTACCTATTTATGACATAATCTCAATGATGTATCCATTCTCCATTATAGTATATGTGATTTCTATTTCATAAAAATGTTGTCATCTATTGTATTTGTATAACGACCATTAATAATTTTTTAATATAATCATTTATAGAATAAAACGGATTCGATCTATAAAATTACTTCAAGGACTAATTAGTTATTAGTTCATGTCTTAATCGGATTTTTTCATGTTTTGTTTTTGAGGCCGCGGTAATGTGACACGTTAATGAATCCCTATATTTCATTGTCAAAAAAATGTTGAAAGAAATCTAGCTGTAAATAAAAAAATAAGTAGAAAATGAGTAGCTTTGTTACAAAAATATACACAATAGGTTTCTTATGACCAACCAATAGAACTTAATCAAGTTAATCACAAGTACGAGTATGTCGCACTTTGTGATACAAACAACTTAAAATCGTTTGGAATTTAAATCACAAAAATTAAAGTCATGTAATTAAACAGTAACACAAGATATACGTTAATTATCATATCATATTTATAGTTACTTATCACATTAATATAAATTAGATTTTTAACCATTGGCAAGAAACAGGAGGACGTATAATTTTAAAAATAGTGATCCGATTTTGACGTTTGTCTTCTGAAGGACAAAATAATAATAAGCATAAGGATGGAAAATTAGAAAATAGATTTTCAAATACAAAACTAATTATACTAACCACAATTCTATTATACCATATTTTTTACTTTCTTTAAACCAGTTTCAGTTCCTACTAGTAAGTATAGGTGTAGAATTATATATTTCTAATGAATGATGACGACATTTGTTTCTATTATATAGTATTTAACATTAAATACAATTTTAGACGACTTAACCTTGCAATCAAATTATTTGATATGAAGGTTAAATCGAAAAAAAAAATCTTTCGCTATAGAAGTCGTACAAATATTATTTTTATTAAACATCTATAATATTCTCAATATAGCAATAGGATATAGCTTACTTTAAAATTAGCAACAGTTATTAACTTTAAATAAGAACTTTTAAGTTTTATATTATAGAAGTCTGATAAAAATAGCAGTCGGATTGCTTCCTACTCTTTTATTAAGTATACAAGTCTAATAACGAGAGGAACCTTAGTAGTACGAAAGAAGTGGTTGTTCAGAGTGCACGTATGTAAGTAATTTTTAACATTCGATAAACGTTACGGTTAAGTAAAATATATATACAAGGAATCTTTTCATATACAGTATTGTATATATGCATTCGTACAAATGTCATTAGTAATATTTTTTATTTAGATTTATAGTATTATTTTATAGACATTTATTTTTTTGCGAAACCTTTCGTATAAATTTTGTTATAAATACGAATATTATTCAGAAAATTAGAAAACTTTGAGGTCACTTTTAAAATATTTTAAATGTTATAATACACACGTTTTTAGACATAAAGAGTTTTTATTTATAAATCATGTATTTATATTATATATACTTTAAACGTTACTTACTAAGGGCGAAAATTGTTTTTATATCTTATAAGATAAGATAAAAGAGAGATAAAAATAATTTTATAATATTCCTAACTACAATTTTGTTAACGACTATAAAAATTTTATAATCAAATGTTAACAGTTTTATAGTACCTTAAAAAGTAGTATTTAACATGTTTTTTACAGGTTCGTTAATTGTTTTCTATTATCAACACAATCAACGGTATGTCTGTTGACAGAGGCGCGGAAATCATTGAAGCAGTAATAAGTAATTAGTTTTAAGTGAATAAAATGTACATGATCATGTACATGTTCGACCGTATCTAATCCTTGAAATTCTATTGTAAGAAAAAATCATGAGAAAACAGACATGTTTCAAGCAACGTTTTTTGAGAATATGTGATACTCGACAGTCCAACCTTAGCCAGTATGAACAAAATTATAATTCACATTCTTTTTCCTTTTCCTGTAAGAAAAGGCCCAAAGTCGCTGCACTGAGATTTCGATAAGATACTCATGTTATGATTGTTTATCGAACACTAAATAGTAGATATCGACACTAAAAAGTACATCTAGAAATGCATAAGAATGACATTTTGTGAAGAATTCATCCACAGCGGTCTACGACCTCAAATTTGTATACCCCTGTGTAGTCAGGCTGTGGTATATTGAGTACGCTAGTTTATAGTTATATGTCAAAAAAATTAAAAGATATTTGATGTATTTGTTTCCATTTAATAATATAAACCAATATTTGGAATTTAAATCAAATATTTTTATTTTTACTGACGAAAAGTAACTTGTTACCCAGTAATTCGATTTGATCATTCTTATTTTTTTAGAAAAAGTATAACCTCGAAGTGTATCTTACATAAATAAAAAAGAACATTAAACTTCAATGAAAATTTTAATGGTGGGAAGATAATATAAAACTTAGATTTTATAGGAAGAATTATAATTTCAGTTGAAAATGTGCGATTTTGGTAATTAATAAAATCTTTAATGTTAGAAAGAGCATGTCCCAAAGTTTATACCCTAAAAGTTAAACAGGCAACACATTCTCTTCAATCCTTGATTTATTTTTGGGATTATACTTATCGTAGATTTTATGATGTGTATATTTATCACGAAATATATTTTCTTTCGTCAGCTCAAACTCGAGACTTTTGCGTGGAAATTGAAAAAGAATAAATGATAAATAAATCGCCTTTTATTTAGAGCCGAGATTGCTCAAATATTTCCTACATTCTTGTGATGAATGTTTATCTAATGGTTTGATCATGTTACGAATATTTGTTATAAGCAAACTTGTAAATTGTGACAAACGTAGGTCTTAGAGTTAGAATGTGCTTTCAAGTTTGTCTTTTTACATAAACTAGGTTCAGATTTTAGATATTTTATTCTCATAAAGTATTACAACAATTTACTTGACATGAGAACAACATTTTTTTTATATAGCGTGTACTGGGTTAGTAACTAATAACAAAAACTTATGAAGTCATCTTGTAACGCGCTTGGGCACGGACAGGTGATTAGACAACCTGCGTTTCTAATCGCAAACTTTGCGATTTCTAGATGGGACTAACAAGACTGACAAGAAGTCTATTTTTATTAACATACCAGAGCATACCAGAATAATTGTTCACAAGAAATTAAACCGACAAAAATTTTTTTTATTATATTTTAGATATTTCCAATACTAAAATAGAAACAAAAAAGGTAATCTTCGAATTAAGAATTTCCTTTTTGTTGTCAGTTTAAAACATAAAGGATTTCGATGAAAATGGGAAAAACAGGTCTCTTACTCTAATAACAGAAATGACCAATTTTTACGATGTCCGAAAAAAGAAAGAAATCAAGCAACAAGTGTCGACCTAAAGAGGACACACATTTTATTTTGAATTATGCAGGAATAATAAATAAATACTTTAAAGGGAAATAGAAGCGGTTTTGTATAATAAAGGTATTGTAATATGCTTAAAAATTTTATTTAAATCGTAAAAAAAAAAAACAATTTTGCTCATTCATACGATTATTATTGAAAATTTGTGTTTTTTCGAATTTGACTTATCGTCGATTCTTTTTTATTTATGAACAAAGAATCTTCTGAACAGAAATCTAATCATAATTTTGACAACGCTTATCAAAAATTAAATTATGTAAAGCGTTAATATCTAAAAGTGCAATTAATTTTATTTAAAATCTTTATTAACATTTCATAAATATTTCATACTATTGTCCGAGGTGTACATGATTTCACACTTTGTTAAAATTATACGTAATTAAGAAATGAATAAAAACTTCATGTATTAATTACCATTTAGATAATTACAAACAATTACCGTGGATTGGATCGTTTATTTTAAAACTTTTCTTTTATTATTTACCAAGATACAAAAGAACAGCTATTAGCATAGCGTGTCCGTGACACTACATCTGACATTTTATAAAATTACTATAAGTATTATTGTCCAGATACGATTGTAAATGTGTATATTCATAATGAACTTAAAAACCTTCCTGTTAATGCACCTGTTATAAAATTTAAAATATATTTATAACAAACTGAAAGAGAACACAAATATAATTTTAAAACACAATTTCTAACTTAAGTAACCAAAAATAGTTATAAAATGTTCCATTTGAAATAGGAGACAGAATTTCAAGTAGATTATTTCTAATAATGAAGTACTCAATTTATTAGATAGCTTATAACCCACACACATATTATGTTATGTATTTGGACCCCATTTAAGTAAGTAAGATATTTATATGAAAGACCTTAACAATCGGTATTAAAACAATGTTAGAAATGTCATTTAGATACCCAACTATAAACCTCTACAAAGAAATCAAAATACTGATTGTGCATCAGCTGTTCTATTTAAAAACTACTCTGAATATTCATGGGGCCGTAATAAAGTTCGAAGTATATGAATAAAGTATCGATTACTATGAAATTATGATTAACATTTAAATGTGAACAGAATATACTCGAGACGGTCTGTTTCCACCTATATAATGATTGACTGATTTTATGACAATAAATAATTACTGGTAGAAAATAAAGTATAAATAAAGAAAGTACATAAATTACGCGTAGCGAAACAAGTTGCAATATAATTATTATTTAAAGTACAATAGTAATAAAGCACTTAACTCTTGACCGACATTTCCGTCATCCCTTTAAAAGTGAGTCCCTATTACTAATATTCCAGTGATGTGACTCGTTGTTAGTCTTATTGATGACTCTTACAGTTTCATCGAACTCAGGGCTCACGAATTCTGTGATTCGTGACCTAATGAATCCCACACTTGTTCTGGCGATGTTTATCGCTGTTAAATTTAAATGGCTCTTACGGCTTCATGGAACTCTGGACTCGCGGAATCGGGGTCCGCAAGCTGTTCTAAAAACTTCTAAACTACTATCATCCGATAACCTAATCGCGCGCGTCTTTCAAATCTAACTTTGTGTACATTGTATCATCACGGTGTTGGTAGTCGGTGATCGAAAATCATCTCGGGTTAATCTCCGCCCTACACTTGTGTCGAGGTCCCTCGAGAAGGCCCTGGAACGCGGGTGAACCTATATATTATGTATGCGATCTGTGGGTCTAATTCGCCGCACTTAGAAACGAAAGCAGTTTGATAAGGCTGTCTGACTTAATTCGTTAATCTCTGTGGCAGAGGGTGCGGTGTCGTGAGAGTTAGTGGCTCTGTTTGTATCATGCGTGAGCCGTGGGATTTTTGGTGGGGATTTTTAATTAGCAGTTGACGTGGTTTCCACTATTGCGGAGAGATATTAGGAATCGGCACGTAGTTGGACACGTTCTTAGTAAATGGATTGGGAGGGAGGTATGCTTGCTCTTATAATGCCTTAGAGCACTCGTGTAAATACTCCACGAAGGTTTTTCGCTAGTACCATTTGGTCTCCGTAGAGATACGGTTGAACCTTTTTTAAAGAACCTGCAGGGATATGAATTTACTCTCGGTTGAGTGCGCGAAGAATACATGCGTAAGACATAATCGGTCTCTAGCTAACTATAAATATAGCCTTTCTGGCGAAGGGAGAGTTTACTGCTCTAATAGAGCAATGGATGGAGCCTGTCGAACACTGTGACTTTATTTCCTACGTTGCGAATGTGATTTAACAGAGTGAGCCTGGGGTCCAGTGCGACTCCCAGGCACTTAACTGAAGACTTCCATGAGATTGGACCGTCGAACTGTAATATTTGGACTAGTAAGTATAATTACTTATAACTGTTTAGACGGGCGCTTAAAGCGGCGTGAAGTACTTGCTTCACATTTTTCGGGGTTAACTTCGATGCGCCACTTCTAGAACCACTAGTCTAGGCGAGTGGTGCCCGTCTGTAAGCGCTGGTAAGTCTTAGCTATAGCCAACATTTGTATTTATAATAATACCAACAGCGCGTTATAACTGGGATCACGTCATAAGCGATCATCAATCAGAAAATTTCTCTAGCTACAAATCAACACTAGCTGCTCCATTGTTTTTTTTTTGTGCTGTAAGTACTACAACTGATCCTGTTCTCCTTTTTACGATAATTACCACAATAATATCAATATTCCTCTTGAAAATGTCATACACTTGGATAATGCTATATAACAAACGTATCAAGAAGTAACAGTTACTAAATTAGTTTATTTGTCCTCATAGTCAGAGATTTTGACAAAATGTTCTCGTAGACGTTACCAGGAGAGAAAAAAATATCAAAAATATTATTAGAACAAAATTTAGCAACAAATAAGATCGAGGGTTGAATTCACGTTGAAAATTTCTAAATTCGTTGATAAAGTTCGGTAGCAATTAAATAAGCCGTCACGTGTCTGTGCTAACTTTATCTCGTTCCCGTCGGCGTGTACCATCAGTGGTTCACACTAATTTCTGATCAAACGATAAGTAAACGGATGATATACCATACTCCCTTGAGTTTTTTAAACGGTAAGGACCTTATATTGATAACTATGGATATTATAAATTTATTTTATGTGCCATATCATTTATACGAATTAGTCCCGCATTACTTTTCCTCCATACTCCATAATCCTTTCGTTAAATACACCCACTGCCCCACGGTGAAAAACAAAATAAAGGGCAGGCGTGAACGAGTTAATTCTTATTCATCTTACGTTCCGTACTTTATTTCTTAAACTTTATTACATATAATTAAATTATTATATCTAAAAGTTATTATTTCTAGAAAAATTAAATCCCCTTTCTCATGCTTACATTATTGTAAATTATAATATTAAATAATTTTTTTAAATAATTAATATTCTTGGTGACTTTAAAAAAAATCTTTAGAAAAGATCATTGTCATTAATTTAATTTATTAGTTAAGTACAATAACACATATATATGTATAATAATATAAGTAATTAGACAAGTAAGTAAGTAGTAAGACAAAAATTAATCACAAGTCAAGTCGCACATTAATTTTATTACTTTTATAGTGTAATTACAGTATTAAATAAAATAATTTGAATCTTTATAATTCTATACTTTATTGTCTCGGAATGCTCACTAGCGACTGTTATTAGTGTTTCTACTTCTACATGTATAATCCTTTGATATACCAGTATCTGCAATTTTTTTATTTTATTGTTCTTTAAAAAGACTTAAAATCTAACGAAACACGTATCGTGGATAAACATAAATGCATATTTATAACATTTCAGGTCTTCTAAATACTCCATACGTATCAGCTGGACGATACACGATCCGTAATTACAAGGTTGCATGCCAACAATTTCTATTATATAAAATGAAGAAAATGAGGTAAAATCGTTATTTTTTAATTAAAACATTTTGTGGGAAGGCTTCATGGTAGATAGATATTTAATTAAAATTTTTTTGAAAAAATCTAACCGCTGATTAATTGAAACTCAAAACATTACAACAGAAATTAACAAGAACAACAACTCCCATTACACTATTCTCAGGGTTGATTTTTTTTTAATTTAAGAATGTCTTACGCAATATGTGTTCGAAGCTCACCTCATTAAAATAAAAAAGGAACTTTAAAAAAAAAACTGTCAAATTGGGACTATTCAGTTAAAAGTTATGCGCTATGTTAATATGTGATATGTTAAAACTTATTCTTTAAAAAAGTAACAGAAGAAAACGCGTCGCATCAACCGTCTCGTAGTCGTAAATTAAAAACATTAACAAGTTGTTAATATTGCATAGTTTTAACAATTTCACATAATTCTACTTTTGTGTATCCTTTTTTTGTCATTGTGTAAAATAAATATACTGTGTGTCTATAAGGTTGAAGTCAATAAAAGATATAGATAGAGTCAATAAATAAAGATACGATATCAATAAAAGAAAAAAAACCTAAAAATTCTATTACGATGGTGCGTATGAAATAATTAAAGTTACATCTCTTTGTTGAAAACCTATTTATTCAATTATAATATTTCCTATTCTTCTCGCTTGTTGTGTTCAATATATTTTTCCCAACGACTCTTAAAAGTATTGATGCCTGATTTTTAAAAAAAATCTAATCTTTAAAATGAATAAACTCTAATATCAAGTTATTCAAACTGTCCTTTTTATTGTGTTTAACCCGTAAAAACAGTTCTAATTATTAAAAAAATGAAAGTTGATTGATATGTGAGTTCATTTCATTTTAGAGGCCTTACCAAGTTTATTCTTGTACAATAAAAACAACCCGATATAAGATTAAAAATAAATAACAAATATCTCCTTTGTTCAAATGTGACTCTGGCAATGTACAGTATAACTATCAACTAAGTTACGCAAAAATCAAAAGTATAATGAGAACAGGGAGACAAACCGTTGCGCGGGGAAAATGCATTGCTGTACCGTAAGTGGGAGCGGGAGGCGTGTGTGGGGCTGCCGGCGCCCTAAGAAGGGCACTTTTCCTGGAAATAGAATTATTTTCAGGGGCTACCCACTAAAAACCCCGCGGTGGTAAACCGCTAGTCCTCTTCGCTCCCTCCTCCGCTGTCCCAAACCCAGTCCTCGTCGCCCGACGAATCGGACGACGAAGACGGAGTAAGAGTGACGTCAGATGTGCCGGGCAGAGTCATGGGAAGCCTTGCGGATACGACCACGACCCTGCCAGAGAATGCCCGCGTGAGCGGGCTCGCCTGTGTCCTCCCCCAGATGGCCGGGGGAGGTGCAGCAGTGGACGCAGGAACTGCATCCACAGGCGGTGCAGGTGCATGCAATGCAGGCAACGCCGGCGTCCCACCACCGGTTGTCCGCGCACCTGCGTTCGGGGGCTGAAGGCGGTCTTGCAACCGCCTCCGTCGCCCCTTTCGTCTTCGGCGGAGCGGGTTTTGGGAGTTTTCTTCCCTCACCCGCTTCTCGCCCTCCTTGCGGGTTACGACTTCCTCGGCGAAGGAAGCCACGGCCTCCCAGACCCTCTCGTCGCGGATCATGGCATCCATGACCCGCGGCAAGGAGAGG
>DWQX01005738.1:0-12479 GCA_018245475.1 Pharmacophagus antenor
ATTATAAATAATAAAATTTTTCATTATTTACTTAAGCTAATGTTCTCTTAAAAAAATGCAGGCCCATTACAACGTATAGTAAGTTGACATTTGACAAAGTTATTTTGTTCAACTAGTTGCTTATTGCTTTTTCCCGCTGCTTTCTCATTGATTTGCGGTAGAAAAGTATATCTGTTTTTATATGCTTTCAAGCATTCTTTGTATGTCTCTAATGCGGTGCAAATACCTCGGCCTTACAAATAAATGAGCGGGGAGAAAATTAATCTTCATTTGCCGGGAACGAGAAAATGAAAGAGCTAAACCATTTCGTTTAGTTATTAATCTATTATGATAGACAGCTGCGCTCGAGGAGGGTGACAGGTTAGGTTTACTGGAATGTAAATGGTTAATGTTCATATCTAAAAATATGTTTTGGTTAATCTTTCGGATATGTATCAAAATTTATTCTAAATACCTAGATTGAGCGTTCACAATTTTTTCTATTCTTGAATAATTTAAATTATACGTTACTTTTAGGTAATTTCTTTAATGTCTATTGATTTTCGAAAGACTGTAGTATTGAATTCATTAAAAGTTTTTTTTTATAAACATTAATGAACGCTCTTCTCTTCTCCCTCAGGAGCACCATCTCCA
This sequence comes from Pharmacophagus antenor, assembly GCA_018245475.1. Classification (NCBI taxonomy): domain Eukaryota; kingdom Metazoa; phylum Arthropoda; class Insecta; order Lepidoptera; family Papilionidae; genus Pharmacophagus; species Pharmacophagus antenor. The sequence continues at coordinate 634 of DWQX01005738.1, forward strand.
GAGGGCGATATCAGGCACGGGGCTCATAATACCAACTCCAGAGGTAAGCGAGGTCAACGACCTCGAGTTCTACGAAAGATGCTACCCAGCCGATTACAAAATGCCCAAGCAGCACATACATATGCAGCGTGAGTACCTACGTCATTAATTCGTCAATAATTATTTATAGTAAGTTTTAAGCATCAAACAAGTCATAGTTTAGGCTGTACTCGAAATTTGATTTGTTGACATCGGAAACAAGAGCGAGATTTTTCTTTTATATAAAGAGTCGGCAAACGTGCGAGCGGTTTACTTGTTGGAAAGTGATCACCATCGTCCATAAACAGTCGCTACACTCGGAGAGTCGCAACTGCTTTGCCAACCTTTAAAGAAGGGTCTTTTCTTGAAAGCCCGCTAATCGTACCGATCCGATAATATCTCTGGCGACAACTGACGCCACAGGGTGATATATAGGAGATATTCAGTTACGTTCGGTTTTGTAAAGCAGCGTCTTTACCTTTAGGAATCGACGCTGTGCGGAAGAGTGAACACTCGATAAAACCGAACCCAGCCGTTATTTGCCGTAAGTCTTACTCTTCTGCCCGACGTGCCAAAATGCCTGATACTATTATTTTAGTTGCAAGGGAATTTTCTGTTTGACAGCTGACGTTTCTACCAAAAAGTAAGATTGGTAGATATGTTTTAAGAGGTGAAATTTTAATTTTTGTAATCTAACAGAGTGATTGTTTTGTTTTTATCGATTATTGACCTCGATTTCTCATGATATTAAATGACAACGACGCCGTAGATGGTAAGCGTGTTTGCCCAGATTACTTCTGGCTCTTACATTTATGAGTGCCGGCACACAGCAATGCTGTTATAGCGCCAGATTGACGTTGAGCGAGAGAGCTAGACAGGCGGGTTCGAAAAACCCGAAACCTCTGCGATACAAGGCAAGCTGTAAACCACTGCGCCACGGGGCCAGTCAAAATTGAGATTTTAACAACACGATTTACTTTATAGTGGTCGGGGAAATGTGTTCCTGTGCTGCTACTGCACAGTAAAATACACCCAGATCGCACCTCTTATATTCGTTATTTTTAAAGCTTGTCTTCAGCAACAGTATAAGTTTATTTCGTACTGTTTTATTTATGCCGTTAACGAGGAATTGTGGATTTTTAATGTTCAAATTTTCTTAATTAATTCTAGGTACTTGTCAGTTGTTAACCAGTCCCAAAGGACTTACGTTCTTTTGATGATTAAAATTTAACGCTGCCTGTATTTAAGTAATGCTAATTAAAATTTTTGTAAAACAACGTTTTGCTCGTAGCGAATAACTGGAAATAAAACATAAGTCTTTAACAGCTTCAAATTTTTAATGGATATTTAATGTGAGATACTGTAAATTAATTTATACCCTATATAGTTATGATAAATAGTTGATGAGGTTAAAATATGGATAAACCATTAATACATACTCTGTTTCCATTACTTCATAAAAAATTAATAGTTTTTCACAGGCACTCACTCATATGCAACGCATTTTCTGTCATGTTATTAATATTTTTTATAAATAATTTATACAGATTTTCTTAATACAAATTATTATTAACATTGTATAATAAAATATTCAACTTCGAAAATTATATAGTAAAAAATTATTTAAATTTTTCTAAATTTTTAATTCTATAATAGGCTTTTGAAAAAAAATTCTGGTGTAAATAAAACCAAATATGTTGAAAGATGTGTTGCAAGCAATAATTTGCTCTAAATTCGGAATGAAAGTTTCATTAAACGCGTGCAATTATATTCGGGAACGAATCTCGCTGCGGCAATGTAATTAATCCGCTATTGTGAGCAATAATAACGTAATTAACCATTTTACGGCGACATTTGCTGCTATGTGTCATAAAGTGAACGTGTTTGGCAATAAGATGACGTCATCACTTATTTCGCCGCTGATATAAAACGTACGCTAAAGGAATATTAGCTCCACATGCTCGGTTGTTCTCGAAACATTTTTAGGACTTATTTAAATGTTTACGCAGCGCTTTATTATAACCAGGTATAGACGAAGTGCTCTTTTTTATTTATGCAGTGGGTATTTTATATGCAAAAATTTATTTTAAAAATAATTACGGTACAAACTAAAATAAAAATAAATGATTATGATGAACCAAAACATTATGTTTAGTACACAGCTTTTAGAGAATATCATGGAGATTCATGCTATTTTTGGTTTGTTTAATTAAAAATAGGTTTCGACATTTTTCTTCTATGTTATAGAGGTGTTTTTATTATGTTATGTTATATATGTTATGTTATAAAAGTCTTATCCATTATATTTATAAAAGAATTGCATCATTTATAGTTATTGAAAAAGACAGTATATGGCAGTGATGAGACACCTTTACGATACGCGAACAGACTTTTCACGTTTAATGTTATAATTTTTTTCTTAGAGTTGAGTTCGTAAACACGGCACGATCTTTATAAACGGTAAAATGGTAATGTCAGCGAATGAAATTAATTTATATTTCCCTTTAACCCTTTGACTGCAATGTGCTTAGATTGATTTCACCGGACCATGCACACGTTCACCAATAATCAAACAATGCCGGCATCGAGAGAGCAGTCGCACCGTAGGCCATACCTTTAGGTCCTATTGGACACACATAAGTGATAAAATAGCATATAAGTGATTTCGCTGAAAAGATCTACGTGACAAGACACCACACCGATGAGTTTGTATTGTATTTATATATGTGCCTATAGCAGTCAAAGGGTTAATATACTTTTATAACAATGAGAACTATATATCGCATCCAGCCGCCCTATATCGGTTATTTGTTTGTTCAGGCGTAATTCCATCCATAAATATTATGTTTATTGTGCTTCATTCGCACAATACCGTAAACAACTAAGCCAGTTGCAAAATATATAATGTCAGTATGAACTAGTTACACTTATATATTTAAGGTTGTTTATACTTTGAAAATCCATGCTTAATTACTTTACTTTCAAAGGAAAAAGAAGAAAATAAAGCCTACGAAAAAAAAGTGTGTGTTTTTTAAATTTTTTGTTCACTTTAGGGTTCCGAATCTAGTGGGTTATGGTTACTCCGCCGTTCGTCTGTGTATACTTCAGCGGGCTCTATGTCATGAACTGTTATAGATAGAAGGTTGAATTTTTCACAGATACCCTCTTCAAAATATAAATAAAATAATACTTACCTGGAACGTAATTTTTGTGCGTTTATGGCACGAAATCATTTACGTTGCGAGTCAAACTCGTACTTAGCCGTTAATGTATGTATACGTAGGTTAATCAGATTTTAATCGTTTTTTGTTTGTCTCAATGAGGTTTTATGCATAATCTGTTCATACCTTTTATTCAAACATTGTAACTTTTTTAGTTTGAGTATCGCCCGTCCTATTTTTTGGTAAAAGGCAATCTAAAAAATATTTTCCTAAAGGCAATCTAAAAACTGTGGTAGCTGGTGTACTGTGAACGGGCTTATATTGCAATTTTCTATTCGGCGATTGTTTCTTGTCGGCTCTGCTCACCCTCCGTACAAAATTTATAAGCCACCATAACGTAACGAAAGTTTGTAAAACGTGTTTAACTTTTCAAATTGAAGGCCTACCATATGAACATTAAATATTTTATACCATTTATGTGAGTAGGTTTCGTTTTCAAAGTTTATTAAATATTTTTAAGTAAAACCTACTGACCGATATTTTTGTTACAAAAATAGTTTGTCTTACTAATGCGAAAATTAAATGTGTGCAAAATAAAAAAAAATACACACATTATACGTTATGTTACGCGGGAAATTGTTCGTTAACTTTTTATTCATTTTTATAGAACCACTTCAGAATAATATTTATTTTTGTTAGACATTATATAGATAAACTGTACTTATAAGTTAACGTCTGTGCATGTTATACACTAATAGAACTTTCTATTGTTGTAAAATGTTGGTATTGCTCAGATCATATTTTTAACGTACAACTAAAGATAAAGAAAAATAAACAAGAAATTTTGGCGATGAGGTTATTAGTGAAAGTCATGGAGTTTTTTTTCATTTCTTTGCCTACTTTTTTCCAAAAATGTTAATTATTTGTTACCTCTCCATTTGTACACTTTTACAAAAAAACTAAAATAAATCCAATTTTCTGTCCCTAAATAATTATATGGCTAACACCTGATCTCATGTGAGATTCAAGTGATAGATTAGCCCGAAGATGATAAAACGTCCTCGTCCAGAATAGTTTGGGTGCCATACGTATGTCTACCGAAACACCACCACGCTAATGTAGTTGCAGAATCAAATTAAGGAGCTTCGTGTTATAAGGTCAGCGATGTAGCGGCGGAGGCAGCCAACAAGTTCACGCCATTATTTTAAGTACCTCATAATTTACATAGAAAAATATAAATTCCTTACTGATCATACTACCTAACGTATATAACAAAGTACAGTCTAAATTGCTTGTCCTAGGGATATGAAACTTGGAGGGTGTGTTCTTTGTGATGTGTAGGAATCCACTAAGAATTCCCAAAGTTCTATGAAACTTTACTATCGTGAATCGAGTTGAGTCGATGAACAGTTGTTACACATACAGAAGGGGGATTAATGTTGGTATTAAATAAAAAATATATAAAAAAATGTAAAAGAAAATATACAGGGACGTTTTGAAGAGCAATAGGCGAGTACTATCGACAATCGTTTTCATTAATGCCGTCTATAAATCACATCATTGCAATGTTAACAATATGAATTGCAATTTATCAATAGCGTGCTAATCCTTATATCTTTCCATACCAAAATCAAATCGTTATTTTTAAGATACACTGAAGGACGCTCAGTTATATACTTACCCTTTTTTAGTATTTTTTTTTAATTTTCTTCTGCGCAAAAATCTAAAATAAGTTAATCGAGAGTCAACATCTGTAATTATGTATAGTTTAGTTTTTCGTGCAGAATAACAACCGTTGTCATAGAACATTTTTATCTATTGATTTGAGGTAACGAAATCTAACATAGAAATCGCCGTAGACATAGACCTCTCACTCGCCACTCGCTCTATCTTGACGACCGTGAATTCACTTCTCGTTTGTAAAGAGTTAAAACTTGTTCTTGAATTAAATTTCCAAATCTGTATAATCGTAATAATTATTTCACAGGCACATGCCACAATAATGCCATTGTAATATAACAAAGAGTAACATTTCTAAACTATTAAGATAATTATTTCTAAAATAAAAATAAAAACTAATAATTAGCCAGTTGCGTTGTGTTCAACGTTCGTAATTCGTTCTGGTCTTAAATGTTTTATATTAGATAAATACTAAGGACATTTCCCTTGTACAGACTTTCAAGGTCAGGACATACTGTCCTAGTCAATCACTTAGACAACCTAGTGATGTAAGATAGTGTGTGAATTAGAAAGGAACCTGCGACCTTTTAACTTTAACTGGGTCTGCGGTGATGCAATGGACATATATAAAAAGGTTATATAGTGAAAGTAATCTCTCAATAAAAGTAAAGTATCGTTAATATAGGACATTGCTTTTTTATGCAACCAATGCACAAGTGAGCGGCTAGCTTTGATTAACAAAAAAAAATTGAAAGTGTTAAAGTGTGTACTGATATTATTAAAAATAAAAAAATCATTTTCGGACTGTATTTTTTCTTTAAACAACACTAACTACACGTTAATAATAATGAACACGTGAAAATCGTGTAATCGAATCAAAGAGCGGTGGTCATTGACCCGATGTACGCTGTAAAGTATTACCTTTATATTACATATTAGCATTGACATAGATATTTATTCACGTACACGGCTTTGTAACTCGCTTATAAGGACTACTATGGTTTCTATAGCTCTTCTAAACTGTTTGCGAATATACATCGTTAATGAAAAATTATAAGGCAATTTTAAAATGTTACTGTTAATAAGATTTGGGTCGCAGGTCCTTGGAAATAAACACTAACCTCGGTTCAGGAAAATGTATTAAGAGGCCTATTTGTTTTCGTTGTCGATTAAAATTATACGTTATAGGGTTCATTTCGTATTCCCCTTCGTTTTGCCTATATTATAGTATGGTAATTTTACAAAGCCGTTTCGACGTACCGCCTTCTGATGGTTATAAGATAATATGACTTTATATTACGTATTCTAACACATAAGCACATAACACAAAAGCGTTTCTTCTTTACTTGTATTAGGATTTGTATAAAAATGCTATCTTTATTATTTCAAAATAACTTTTAAAATTGATATTTTTTAAAGTATAATTTAAAAGTGATAAATTTATTAATCGAAAATAGAGCTTCTTTGTACATTAGCTTTATTTAAGCGCATTACCGTGTGGCAATCGTAAAAACAATTTAAAAAATCAGTCTGTTATCATAACGAATAATATTTGTCTTGCGAAATAATATTATTAAAGTATTTTCTGTTTTAACATCAATAGCGATTATTAAATTTTTACAAGAGTTTGAATTGTAAGCCCTAGAAAGCAGTAACCGGTTAACATAAACATATTTATTACATTAAAATTATAATAACGGTATCATTTAAGATGATAAAAAATTAAAATGCACTCTTATTATTCATTACACTTATATTAAATTTTTGAAAGCGATTACGGATAAAAAATATACTACTGCTTGTACACCAACTATTGGTCTTTAAGTTTGTGTATAAATGTACTGTATCAATAGACGTTAATTTTGTCCAAAAAAATCATTTCGTTTTAAACGTAATTACAGAAGTTCAAAGAGTCGAAGTACCGTTAAAATATAACTGTTAAAACCGAACGGGGGCACCATTAGCCTCAATTAAACCTAAGTGTAAGGTTTACTTAGTGAAAAACAAAGAGTTTCATTCATTTTACGTGAAATTCCGATTACAGTACCCATTTTTAAATTTAACATTATATACATTATTTGTATTTATTAGCTGTGAATATCAAACAAAAGAGCCAAAGCTTGAAAACAATGTTTTAGTTCTCTTTATTATATATATATTATTATTATGCGTACCGAGCGCTTTGTCTTTGCGAGAGAGGAATATTCCTCATTATTTTATAACTTAATCCTACTTTAACTTAATTTATAACAGAATAGATTATATTTATTCGAATATTCATTTTAAACTTTATAACCTTTCATAGAAAAATAAATAAATTTCAGTAAATTTATTCAGCATAAATGAAAGCGCTTTTCCATAGATCTGTAAAATTGACATTATCATTAGATCCGAAATAAAACTTTAAGATGTATCGTAATTGTTGTAAAACGTAATTTGTGTTTTTTTATTGCCATCGTATTATATTATGTTTGCAGTATTTATCTGGTATGTGAAAAAAAGCCAGAATAAAATTATTATATATATGCCCTTGCATCTTAATAAACTCATCAGCATAACATAGAAAAGTTAAAAATTCGTTGTTTTTACCAATTTTTTTGTTTATTGTATTGAAATATTTTTAAAATGACAATAAAAACAGTATTTTCATTAATAAATAAGTTTTTATTATAGATTCGTAAATATGAGAGCAATGGAATCTAATTATTTTGCGTAATAATATTTGAAATGATATAGGCAAAAAGTCACATGGTAAATATCATATTAAAAACTAGACAGCGTGTGCGAGTCAAATATGTATGTACATAATTTTCCCTTTGGTGATAAATGGCATGAGCGACATATATACGCTCTGGTTAAAGTGACCAGCCAAAATGCATACATTTAAGCTCTTATGATGCGAATGAGTTAATATTATAACTATCCAACATCGGCCCACTCTACACCTCCGCCTATAAATTACTGCGGATTTCGAATAGACTTCTGTACGTAGAATTTTGGTATCCACTTTTAGAAATTTTGTTTTTCAACATTTCCCAACGATGTCTTGCTTATTTTACAGTTCACTTAGGTTGCGTAATGAACGAGACTTCACACAAACACATTAAAGAATGCATGCTATCTTATTTATATTGTATAGTCTTTGTTTATATTCTCATGAGAAGTGACTTGATGCAATTCCTTATGAGAATAAATATCTAAAACCACAACTGTGTATCACTATATGTGATGAACAAAGTAGAGTGAAGATTGCTACAAAAGGCTAAAGCCTCATAGTCCCACGGTCTTTATAGCTTGTTTGAAAACGTTTCTATATTTTCATTTAACGATATTGTCACATTCTCTGATCCACAGGCGTTACAAACTATCAGGTGAATCGTATATCTAATGCATTTCCTGGTAACAAGCTTCAACGATTAGCTGCGTTTTAATCAACATTTACATATAAACTATCTTCATGCAATTGAGTGACTTTACGAGAAGGATGTTGTCAGCTGATGGTAAATGGTTAATATTAACATTGTCACAAAGTAAAACAGACACTGTAAGATACAACATAAAACAGTTTTGCTTTGAAACATATGTTTCGTAGTTCAATCGTACTTTTTTTTTTGAGCAAAAACCTGTTGAAAATGCTTCATAACTATCTACAATTAAGTAGGCGGGTAACACAACAAAATACCTACCATTTGGTAAATATATATGGTCTCATGTAGATAAATTAGAGCGTTACTGCGACGGCTCGGTAGTGTAATTCATCTTGGACTTTATATTATACAACTGTAACGATAAAAATTAATATAGCTTGTAAAATTTCAATATCCCATAATAATGCATTAGTAAGCCAAACCATATCCTATATTAGTCACACGTTGAATGCAACTTCTGCAAAAAATTAAATAAATGTATATAAACCCACCTTCATTTTTACGAATAAAATTGTGTATTTGAAGTCAAGATTTTCAGGTATATTAGAAAGAGAATAAATCTTTATCATTATTGCCTCTTTAACAGTGTTTGTTTAACAATTTTATTTCCATTATATATAAGCGTATGACAGAATGTGTTATGGTTAGTTTTCTTTTAAATAATTAAACACTCACCTGTCATTTGCAGGCGTGGGCTTTCATTACGCTTTCAATTTCCTGACAACTTTCTCGCAGCTTTAATGCACCTGTTAATATTTACTCCACCAGTTACGTCGTACTGCTTGTAAACGTAAAAGTACATTGCGGTATACAATGGCTTAAAGTAGATATGTATTAATCCATAATAACTACTTAAAATTTACATAATCGCTATACATTCGTCTTCTGTTAATAATTACATCAACGAATTATTTTGTGCTTAAAATCTGTTGCCCGATTTTTTTTTGTAATATAATAGTCTTTATTTAGCGTAAATTTTTCTGAACCTGATTTTGTAATTAATCTGAATAACATCATAGGCAGCGATAACGTTCGAGGAAAATACAATACAAAAGCATAATGGTACTTCTTGGAATGAAAAAATAATCACATAGCTTCTTTATAAGAAATGTTCTTTGTGTAACTTTCTTTAAATTAAAATAATCAACTCATTTCGATATATTGCTTTTACTTAAAGTAAAAGGAACATTTGATTTTTGCTTAAAAGTTATTATTACATTATGTCTTGCTCTACATCACACAGATCAGTTACAAAAGCCGTCATGTTATTGTAATGTACAATTTGCTGTATTTTTTTATATGACTCTCTTAAATAACAATTATCGAAAAGAATTGCTCCATACAAAATGAAACAGCTAAAGTTTATGTAGCCCCGCCGGCGCAGAAGGGTTGTTTTTAAATTCAATTAACCTTCTGCCTCGTTGGAACGGAAATTTAAAAGTAAATGTTATGGAACGGCGTACTTGGGGGCAATGGTGCGGGTTCGATATACAGGTGGAAGCTTTTATTAGCATTATAAAGGTTTCGTTAGATTCAGTCCTTGATTTTCATTCCATTTGTTCGATATTTTATGTCTCAATATGGTTTATATATTATTGTATTGATATTTTTATATAAATAAGATTGTCTGGAAGAGACTGCTTTCAGCAGTAAGACCGCTTTTTACATTGCTAACATATTCTTCTACTTCGCTCTATTTGTAACAGTTATTTTATTTTTATTTATTTTTTTTATGCAAAAAAGATTATTCTATTCTATCCTATAGATGCGCACCGCCACTGATTCTAAGACCGGGAGAAATTGGAATAAAAAATAAAGTTCATATTCGTAACCAGTGATGATGGTTATATTGAAAGGTGTATTAAGCAAAAGATAAATAAATTGTATTTATTGTAAATTTTAATCAAAAATATATAATTCTATACAAGATCTAAGTATTTCTGTAACGTTATATTCTTTATGTTATAGCTTACCATAACAAAATATTTACGAACAAAATAACAAAACCGTAGATGTCGAATTGACTGCCTCCGTAACCCACCTGACTAGCTACCCTCTATGTTAGTCTGCCGCCAAAACAGCATTACTGTGTTCCAGCAGTTATATATTTGAGAGCCAGATGTATTCGGGGCGAACACGCTTCGCCATCTACCGCCTCTTTGTGACATAACATCAGGTGAAATCGAAGGCAAGCGTTTTAGCCCCTAATCGATAAAAAAACATCCTATAATATTTCTATGAACTTGTGAATACATAATTAATCTGAAGAGGAAGGTTTCGACGCAAGCTTATGTAAATATTTTGTCGCTTAACTGGTCGATACATCCAACATAAGCCTGCGGCTAGTAATTCCAACTTTATGTATATATGTTTACTCATTGAAACTACGAAATTGTCTCAAACTAGGCTATCAGCTTTGTGACGTAATTGCTATCCTTCTACACGTATTGAAATAGATAACGTATTTATCTATCAGAGAACGTCTTACTAATTGGTTTTCTATTCACTTTTCTTAAGACAAAACCTAAAGCTAAAAAATATTTACCAATATTTTATTTCTTGTTACATTATGTGGATACACGATGAGGTTTAGTTTTCTTTCAAAGTTATTAATTATGCTCGCTCTGATTAATAATGGATTTAAAACTTCGACTTTCTTGTACGAAAACGTATAAGGAAGAGAGAATGTTACGCTTATTAAAATTTATTTTTACTTTAAGTGGTTGTTTCTGAAAATTTTAATAATGCACAGGTCCACCGAAACTCATTATGTTTTATGTTTGTGAATAATATCGCATTCGAAAACGACCGGGGTCAGGTATGGTTCCGAGTTCCGAGTAATTCAATTTTTTTAACGGATCACCGTTTCTTGTTAGCGAGACGAGTTGGGTTACGGTCTCAACGGAATACATTCATTACAAATCATCGTACCCTTGCGTACATTTCCTGTATTTATCAAAGCTTGATATGATATAATTAGTACCGACCTACAGTACTGTTACGTTTAACAGTATCAAGGCTTTTTAAAAATTACATCACAAAAAGTTATTGCACTTACCATCATTGTTAGGCATGAATTGGTTTTTTCAGCATAGATCTCATAGATTGTAAAATTATAGTCTTATAATAAATCATAAAAACGTATGTCTCGTTATACTGGTTCTAATATATCTTCCTCGCAAAGAGGAACGAATATGTATATCAAATGTACACACGTTTAAATATCATTTAAGTACGAAATACATCCATTTGTTCCAGTTCACGCATGTTTTCCTTACGTACTTAATTTTGAAAAAAAGCACCTAAAGTCATTCAAGTAAGGTTTGTTTCTGCGTAACAAACTGACCGCGCATATTCACTGAAATTGATATTACGCTAGAACCTTTTGTATTCTTATAGGGATTTCGCTAGCTAGTTTTATTTTCCATAAAGTTTTATTTACTGAGTAAGTTATTTTTAATAGTAATATAATCTTTTTTTTCGTGAGGTATGTTGCAGATTTCTTTTGCGAATAAAATGTTCAATTACACCGATTGACTATAAATAAATAATAAAATAA
>DWQX01005739.1:0-12477 GCA_018245475.1 Pharmacophagus antenor
AGCTCGCCGCGGATCTCCGCTTTGCGGGTTTCCAGTTCTCTGGGTGCTGGATTTTCACCCCTCTCTCTTGCTTCCTCTCGCCATATAAATAGTGACGTCGAGGCTCTGGAATCGGGGCCTACCTGTCCCAACGACAGATCATCTTCCCGGGGAGACGTGGCTGGTTCCGGCATGATGTGTCGTGCGGTGTTCCACAGGGCTCGGTCCTAGGGCTGCTCCTGTGGAATATCGGTTACGACTGGGTGTTGCGCGGTGCACTCCTCCGCGGTGTCGTGGCTACGTGTTATGCCGACGACACGCAGGTCTCTGCACGGGGTGAGTCGCACCAGCAGGCGGCCTTTCTGGCCACTGCCGGGGTCGCCCCAGTCGTGGGTCGAATCCGGCGGTTGGGACTGCGAGTGGCCCTAGACAAATCAGAGGCCATGGTATGCCATGGTCCGCGAATGGGGCCACCTGCAGATTTCTGCATCGTGGTGGGAGGGGTCACCATCGGGGTCAAGAGCACCATGCTCTAATTGGTGCTGATGCTTGACTACCGATGGAACTTCGCCGAGCATTTTGGCTGACTCGCGCGGCGGCAGCAGCCCTTTCGAGGTTGATGCCCAGCGTGGAAGGGCCGCATCCCTCATGCAGGAGGCTCTACCTGGGGGTCGTGATATCTATGTGGATATATATCAGTAGAGACTGAGCCCCAGTATGGGCACAAGACCTCACGCCCAGAACCATCGCGCTACTGCGCAGTCGCAGAGGGTGATGGCTAACAGGGCCATAAGAGGATATCGAACGATATCCTCTAAGGCGGCGACCCTCCTGCACCCAATCCCCCGCGGATCCCCTCCATTGGATTTGGAGGCGAAGCTCCTCTCGCAGCTTTATCAATTGCGCGGGGAGGTGCTCGGGCGCGGTGCTAATCTCACTCCCAGAATGGTCGAGGTGCGCAGGCGCGAGCTCTGCGCGTCGATGATGGCAGAGTGGGACGCGCGGCTAGAACACCCAAGCGCGGGGCACGCCACGATAGCGGCGGCAAGTTCCGTCATGCCGGAGTGGCTGCAGAGGCGGCACGGTGGCCTCTCCTTCCGCCTGACGCAGGTGCTCTCGGGGCTTCGGCGGTGGTTGCTTCGGGAAGTACCTGTGTCGCATAGGGCGGGAGGAACATCCGAGATGCCACCACTGCGGGGATTGCCCCAAGGACACGGCGCAGCACACCCTCGAAGTGTGCCCAGCGTGGGCGGAGCAGCGCCGTGACCTAGTCGGGGAAATGGAGGCCGGGGCCTTGACGCTGTCGAACATGGTCCTGTCGATGGTGCGAAGCAAGTCGGCCTGGGACGCCGCCGTCGTCTTTTGCGAGGCGGTCGTCTCCGCAAAGGAGGAAACCGAAAGGGAGAGAGAAGCAACATTCTCCCTCCCCTCCCGCAGACGCCGCGCCGGGCGCCGCCGTAGAGTCGCCCGGGATGACCTCAGGCCGCCCTGATAAAAGTCCGTAGCGCGAATCCTATCCACGCTCAACGGGTAAGGGGGGTTGCACAGTTCGTGTTCCCCGTGCCACCCCTCTCTGCGGATCGTGTGAAGTAGCACGGTGCGAGGAGGCGGTCTGAGCCTCAAAGACGAGGGGCCTGCAGTCGCGGGTCGGCCTGTCGGGGAAGTAGGTAGGAATGCGAAAGCGACCCCCCGCCCCGACACCACGGCTGTCGTGGAACATCCGAGGGTTTTAGTGGGTATTACTGGCCCTGGGGCGCATCTAGCACGCCACATAACACAGGGGCAGACGAGCCCTACACACGTCCCCCTCTTCAGAGGGGGATATGGTACGTAAACGCATTTCCCTCGGTCAACAAAAAAAAAAGAGGGGGAGGATTCGTGCAGAGGATTGCGCGAACCAACCGAGAGTTGGAAGTGCCAGCCAGCTTCAAGAGACTGCCTCACCCGTTTGAACAAGTTGGTGTGAAGTTCTCCTACATGGACGGAGGGGCCGGAGTTGATCAGCTTCCCACCACGGCTGCCCAAAGTTACACCAATAGCAGCCATATAGAAGGCAAGGTGGGTGCGGCGTTCTGCGTGATGCGGGGCGCCGTAGAGACCCTCAGCAAAAAGCTCAATCTGAGCAGCTTCTGTACCGTCTTCCAGGCAAAGCTGCTGGCATTAGCTGAAGCGGCAGTGTACGCGGCCAGCGGGTCAGCGCAATCATGCGCCATTCTGAGTGACTCGAGATCCGCTCTCGAGACTGTCGCAAGACTTGACACCCTCCACCCATTGTGAGAGAAAAAAAATATAAAGATAGCGAAAAAGAATGGAATGGAAGTGAGATTGTTTTGAGTGAAAGCGGGGGATAGAGGGGAACAAGAGAGTGGATCAGCTGGTCATGGATGCGGCCCTGAAAGATAAAAGGAGACCAGTCTAAGAGGAGTGGCCTGTTTCATTTGTCAAGTGACAGGTCAGGCTAAACACGCTTGAAAAGTGGAACAGGCGCTATATGGAAGGAACGACGGCATCAACAACGTCGATGTTTTTCCCGAACGCCGTCTCAGCCTATCGAACGCTGCACCTAATAGAGCTGGATACAAGTTTGGTCCAGATGTTCACAGGGCACGAGAGATCCTCTTTATACTTGCACCGGTTCAAGTATAAGGAGAGTCCCGCGTGCACATGTGACACCGGAGCAGACCAGACCGTAGAGCATGTGATCACCTGCTGTCCCGTATATGGTAGGGAGCGGATAGATTATAAATTCCGACTACCGACGCTTAATATATATATATTCCGACGATAGAAATAATCGCTACAAATATCGCCTCGCTTGTGAGTGACAATGGTAAAAGGGAGGAATTTCTTAAGTTTTGTAAAAAAGTTATTAAAATAATAACAGTAGAGGATAATAAAAATAAATACTACCCCAGAAAGACCTTTGTTCTCGCGCTTACCCTCATTTTGTGAACACTTCGCTTACGGCCGGCACAAGAATTGAAATCCTTGACGTTGACATATCGAGCGATATTCAGTTTCGTCAGTATTTGGAAGAAAAGGCCAATATGGGTTTCAAAAAGCTTGGTATGCTCTGTCGATCGGGACAGGATATCTCCTCTCTCTCTCTCACCTCTTGCTTCTTTATAAGACACAAGTTTGGCCCCAAATAGAATACTGTTCCCTTTTATGGGCGGGCACACTTCGGCACCAATTTCTTCCATTTGACCGCATACAACGGAGAACAGCTCGAATCGTCAACGACCAAATACTTTCCAATCATTTGAATACTCTGGCTGTGCGGATGGTTTTTGCATCTCTCTGCATTTTATATAAAATTTACCACGGGGAGTCTTCCGAGGAATTGTCCGGAATTATTCCAGGTACTGTATCCGTCATCGCAGTACACGGCACAACTCCAAATTCCATCCTAGCCACCTGGATGAATAGCGATTTTGTACTCTGCGTCTTAAGCGAATTTTTTTGCCACGCACAGCCACCCTGTGGAATCAGTTGTCGCCAGAAGTATTTCCGGTTGAAACGCCTTAGAGCCGATAAGTTCCCTAACGGTAGGCAACGCAGTTATGATTCTCTGAGTGTTGCGGCTGTCTATGAGCTACGATTGTAACTTTTCACCAAGTGAACGGCTCGCTCGTTTGTTTACTTTTCCCATAAAAAATGTATTTAAACAATAGACTAATATATTACAGCAATTATTTATTACTTTAAATGTACATTAAATGCACGTGGTTCTAATAATATTAAAAATTTTAGATTTTGATGTCGGTGTTATGATACCTAAATAACCAAAAACACACTACCTGGAAGCCCGGGCAACAGTAATGCCAAGAATATTTTTAACATTATTATTTTTGTGTACTTGAATTGTAAATTTTTTAATTATTTGATTCATTGTGTAATTTTGTTGAGCACTCGTCTATAGATAATTTCTGGTATATGCTTTTATAGATGCAAAACTCATAGACAAAATTTTATTTTTGGAAATCTGTTTCTCTATCAGAGAGCGCTCATGTAGCAGTTTCAATTGAAAGCGAGATTTGCGCGCCATCTGGGACGCGAAAGAGCACGTACTATATATAGTGCTCAAAATATTTTTTTCTCTTTTATGTAAACAAATATTAATTGTATTCACTTAAGCTGCAATGTTGCATAAGTGATTATAAAACTAATGTTTTGTAACTACATGTGTTATATGAAAATAATGAAAAAATAACAAACCGATTTAAATATGTTAAGCTTTATTTTGTAAATTGTCATTAATGATAATAATAACATTCAAAAGCATATCAATAATGTTGAAGCACATTAATAATGATTAAGCATGTTAATAATTAAAAAGTAGTAATTACAAATTAAATTGGTTATAAATTTTTATAATATCTTATAAATATAATAATAATAGTTATTTTAAACTAAACTTAGTCTAATATTGCGATAAAAAAACATCAGACATAATACATAAGAAAATGAGGGAAATTAATATCTACATTTTAAAAATGGAAAGATAATACATATGATAAATTTGACTAGTGTACTATTTTAAAGAGGGCGTTGTTCACTTAGTCAATAAAAAATACGTACCTTTTTAATTTTAAAATAAAAAAATGTGAATTGCAATGTATGTCGTGACTTAAGTGTATTAAAAAAGCACACCTCGTATTCCAAAAACATTTTTATATACAGTCCTCGATCTTTTTATACTTATAAGTGTTTGTTCAGCTCTCTCTGATTTAAATAACTAGTTAAAGGACTTTAATTTAAAAAAAAATAATTTATAAATAAATGTAAACTTTTACCTCTACGAAATCCAAGTTGCTGTTCAGGTAAGATTACGTTTTTCACTGTAATACTTTAAACGTATTTTGAGTATGCATTCAAATAATTTATCCACAGATGATATCGATATCGGTCTGTTAGAGTTAAAGCCGTTTGCGGGCTTGTCAGGTTTTATATAAATAACACATTGTTTTCAATAAATCAGGTATTGACTCCGATTTAGCTATATAAGAGAACTTTGTGAGCATTGGAATGATTAAATAGCTCGCGGATCACCAGATTCGCGAGCCAGTTTCGATAAACCTGTAATAGTCGTCAATAAGACTAACAGCGCAAACTTCACCGAATCCAGCAGCAGCAGCAGCATTGGAATGCAGGTTAAGAATTAAAATATAATAAATATCATCAAGATCAGGAGAGTCCTTTCTAGATTTGAGAGCTACATTAAATTCATTAATATTAAATGGTTGAGCCTCAATATTTCCAGGTATGTTGAATATGTTTTTTAACATTATTTGGTCTATTTTTTTCATCATGTGGAGAAGTTGGAACATACTTATTCAAAAAAGAGAGAATCATCTTGTTGTGTCTAGATAATATATCTAAGTAATTATTTCAAAATATCTATGTATATATATCAATCTTTGATAACCCAGGTTGAAGGCACTGCTTAGCTACATATCTTGTGATCAAAGTACTGTGTCAAAAATCCCAGATATTTGTTTATGTAATATAGATCAATAGTCACCAATTAGCTTGTAGATGTTGTGTTTAGAAGGAGCACTTGTATATATATATATATTACAAGGTTACATAATAAATATTATATATGTACATATATATATATTTCTCAATAAAAGTTTATTTATTATAGCAGTATTATGATAGGTACCCATTCTGTCATCATGCACTTTCCAGTTGCATAAAAGAGCTACATTAGGACTAACAAATGATATGTCTATTGCAGGAGGATTATGATGAATATTACCTACAGTGGTTGAAGATCCAGTGTTCAGAATGTAAAGATGACATTCATCTAATAAATCATAAATAGCATCACTTCTAAAATTATAAGATCTGCAGCCAAATGAGACATGATGAGCATTCAAATCACCTGACAGCACAATTACTTTTGGCAAATCATCACTAATCTACTTCAATATTCATTCTACATTGAAAATGGCAACCATTTAGACTACATATGCACACAGCAATGACAAATCATCAGTATTAGTTTTTAAAATATAATGAAATGGTAATGCAACCATGACCACTACATCCATTTTGACTTACAATATTAAAACCTGGTGCGTTAAGGACAATTCTCTCTCAACCATGTTTCTTTTGACATACTATGTTGTTTTTAAACAAAAAGCTTATGAATAGTTGTTTTATTTTATATATGATTTGAATATCAAATTGAGCTATTTTTAAATAAACCTATATATTCTTAGTACTATTATTAGAATAAGAGAGCTATTCTTCATTAAAATTATATATTTAAAAAACTTTTTAACTTTATTTAATGTTATAGATTCATTACTGGAAGAGCTAGCCAATGATACTAAAGATTTCACTATAGCATTCAAAATAATTACATTATTTGAAATTTCTTCTGTTTACATAGTTAAGTTTTAGAGAAAGATATTTTTTTTGTTAGTGGTTGAATTATTATAAAAAGAATGTATCTTAATAATATTTATATTATTTACAGTTTCAAAACATTTAGGTTTCAAAGGAGGGCAATTCTTGTCTTTGGCTGATACCGAGCCATTTGCACAATTTTGATTTAACATTTATCTTCAATTTTCTTAAATTTTACTCCATTTTTATCGCAAGAAATAATGAGGTGAGTCCCGCCACAGTTAGAGCAGATCAAAATATCAAATGTACATTCTAAGGAATATAGCTTGAAAAACATGTCCGTGACCCACAGTATACTTTGGCTGAATGATTGAATTTCAAACAATAAGTGTAGGGATGGTGTACCTTTGGGTATATAGGTTGAATCCAAGAGAATTGCGGTTCAAACTTTTAAACAATATACATTGTAGTATTCTTGCGAGAATACGAGCACTTAGGCCACATGATTGAGAATAGACAGCCTTTGCTAAACTGCAATTACAATTATTCACCACATCACGGAGTTATTCGCGAAATAAGCACAATAACAAAGCTCCGCACAGTCTTAGGAGCTTTAGCCGTGTCTAGTTCAGGTCTGTGTCTAAAATATATACAGATGGTAGGCCCCACTATAGGGACGATCTTTGTAGCAACTTATTACGTTTTTGTCACGGGAGACAACGAGAAGATGTACAGAGCCATACATCTCAATCTCTCGCAGGGTTCATTGCAACAAAACATTTTTAGACATAATAATAGACTATTTGAAGACATATTCACTTAATATACTAACTTACAGTATGGCGTATGCACCATTCTTAGATACTTTTTATAAAATATTAATTTTGACTATTTTCTGGGTGGTGCATCGAGTATTGATGAAACAGTCACACTGGATAAGGGTGTCATTGCATAGTTAAAATCAGCTCCATTTTTTTTACGAAAATTAAAATCAAACAGCCAACAAATTTTTGAACATATTTGCCGTCATACAGATAATGATTCCGTTTTAAAAATTTCTATCTGCGGTAAAAATATTTTTAACAGTGTTTAAACTGGAGTTGTAATATAAAATTTTGTCAATTTCAATGAACAGCTTAATGAAAAGGTCACTAAGCGCCATATACTTTTTGTTATTAGTCAGATTTTCGATCCATCAGACCTTATCCTTCAATGCGTTGCTGAAACAAACGCTACAATCCGTAAATTATGGATTAGTAAATTTACTTACGATGAAAGGATGCGGCAAACATACAAAAACTTTAGTATTCATTTATTCAAACATTATAATTTTTAAGTCAATAAAAAATCCCACGTTGGGAATTTAATGATAACAATTATTATTTTTATATAAAAGAAATTCATATATTTTATGACACGTCAGAGCGTGCATACGTAGCTTGTTTGTACATACGTTCTGCGGACCAGTTAGGTAAAACAAAGATACGTCTCTTAACATCCAAAAACAGAATAGCGCCTAATAAGCCGATGACCACACCATTGCGTAGCTCTATTAGCTGCTAGGCTGTATAATAAATAAGGTGTTGACGGCTTTAACTTAGACGTAATAAATACCTATTTTGGTATGATTCAACAATTGTTTTAGGGTAGCTTTCATCTACAACTAAAATTTCGTAAAAAATAATATTCATAAAACACAACAGAGTACACACGATTGTATGTGGCGTTATGTACCTTCGAAAGAAAACCCAGCGCATCTTCTTTCTCGCAGGCTGATTATATCAGCGTAACAAACTTGTGGTGGTTTGGGCTACAATTCCTGAAAAAAAACGAAGTCGATGGGCCCAGGAAATCTAATAAGATTATTGGCGCAGATTTACGAGAGGTGGTTACGTGTTCGCATATAATATAGAACAAAACATTGCTTGATCCAATTCTTAATAAAAAATGTGGATTTACCACATACAAAAAACACTTGTTTATTTACGTTTTATTTATGATTGGAAGCACATAACACACAGGGGGCCAGCTTTCTTTTTGTACTTTAATTATACGTCATGTCAAATAGTAATCTTTCTTATAGAATATGAAATCTTAAAATCTAACAAATCTTTACCTCGCAAACACAACTTTATTTCTTTATCCCCTTTTGTAGAAACAACAAGAAAACAGTCAGCGGAAAGTTCGATAATTCTTCGTATAGTTATAATACTAAGCATCCTTTGTTGCTGTGTAGTAAGTTAACGTTATTTTACTAAAATAGATTTGAATATTATCATATTAATTACACGCGGGACCTCAACTCCTCTTAGCTAATACACGTCAAACATCGTTAACAAATTTCCGGTGCTGCAGATTTAGTCCAAACGATTCAACCTATAATGGGTCAATAATTAGCTACACGCGCACTTGTTTACAGTATCTATTACTGAACTATGGTTTCGATTACGCCGGGCCATAGTTGATTTGGAAAGGCCGCGGTTGCAAGTTAATCAAAAGTTTTTAGCTATTTTTATATACAATTTTATAAGGCCCGTCACATCGATCTCATCACTGCACTGTTCAAGAAAGCATTTTTAGCTGCTTGAGACAGATTTGTGTCGCGACAGACTACGCCTTCAACTATTACTATAGATAACGGCACAAATTTTTTAGGCTCGTATAATGAATTCAATTACAAAATTATTATAACATCTCAATTTAAATTCGTATGTAGCATAACAAGGTATCGAATTTATATTCGTCCTTGCGTATTTTCAAAACATTGATGGTTTTACTGAAGCAACTGTTTGATCCACTACACATGATTTTCATAGGCTTTTGGAAATAATGTTCTATATTCGAGGAAATGACTACCTGCCTTGCACCAATAGAAACTGACTTAACATCACGACCTCTTACTCTATTTTCCTCTGATCTTCTCGTTTTTTTCGCATCGACTCCCGCCGCTTTCTTAATTAGACTACCACATATGCCTGTTCCACATCCACAGATATCTGATGCAAATATCAATCAACTTGAGAATTTGTTAAACAACACTTCTGGCAAAGTTGCGCTACAGAATATATTTCTTTACTTCAGCAAAAGCTCAAGAAGCAATCGTCAAATAGAGAGTTGAAATTGTGTTCACTTTTCCTGATCAAGGTTCAAAATCTTCCACTACTGCTTTGGTCGTAGGGAAGAGTGATAAACGTGTACCCAGTCGTGGATAATATCTCCACAGTTGCTGAGATGAAACTCAGTCGGGTAACATAAGGAGAGCAATCACTAACATATGCCCTCTTCAAGATTACAGTTAGCTATGTTTACTTCATCCTGGGGAGCATATTGGTTATTTAACCCAACGTCCGCCCACTAAGGCGCGGGTCAACGAGCGAGCGCCCGGTACTTAGCGATGCACTCGCATCTTCGCATACCACCGGCAACGGATACTATCAATTGCATTAACTTTGGTGTAATTATTAATATTTTTAAACGGTAATAAACCAGTAACACAGTCCACTGGAAGTTTTATAATACCATCCAAAAACTTATACTTTATATATGCAACAAATAACATATATTTTCTATTTAATGTGCTGCTTATTGGTATTAATAACTAAATAATTAGTTATACAATTTGTTTGACAGTGAATTGGATGATTTCCCAATACAAAGGGAGTGGATATTTTTTTTTAATAAAACTAAATTAACGATTCACCTGCATTATTTTACAAACATAGTACAAGCGATTCATTCGTTTCTATGCTGTAAATGCAGAGAATTAGTTACAATCACTGAGAAAAATAAAAATAGTAATACAATTTTGTTTTAACATTAACTTTATTTTATTTACTTATTTAGTGGTGGTACTACCGATCAAGCTCGGAAGCCCGGCATACCATATCTATACAATATAGTGCATAAATATTTATAAATAATAATTGACACAAGGTCTTAACACGATCATAAATATAAAATAATGGAGGAATCACATATTTTTTTTATAGATAAGTAATTAAGAGCTTGGGCTTGCCCTACAGGCACGACACGGCTTATTTTAAAAGTAAACAGTTTAATTATACAAGCAATTTACTAAATATTCTCCTCATGTACATATATAATTAATTTATAGACAGGAATAAAAATAAGAAGGCTATAAAATGTATCGATTTAATAACGTAAATAAAAGTGAACAATTTTAATAAAAAATAAAAGTTGTTAATATACTATATTAAATAAGTCGCATAAATACTTTACGCATTTGGTACTAAAGACGCTATTTTGTATTTTATCGAATTGGCAGTAAGATTGACATCCGTTGAATCGTCTAAGAGGTCACCTTGTGTATGGCTTCGGCGACGTACTGAACGTTCTTCGAAGAGATACCTGCGACGGAGATGCGTCCGTCCTTGGTCAAGTAAATGTGGAACTCTTTGGTGAGCCGGTCGACCTGGTGAATTACGAACAAAATAAGAACAATAAATGTACAGTGGACAGGCCTATAAATTCTAAGTATAATCTCACCATACACCTATTCACAAAAGTTTAAAATTGCGATTAATCTTATAAAAATCTCTATTACCCATTTGATATTTAAAACTTTGCACTCCCATGTCGAGTGTGACTCCACAACAGTTTTTTTTCTCAGGAGCTCCTTCGTCGAGCCCCACTCAAAACTTTTTCATGTCTCAATAAATAGATGTCGCCCACACATTATCGACGTTCTTAGCGACATGGTTTATTACAGTAATCAAACCCCCTATAATACGGCGTACTGGTGCCGTGTTATAGGGCGATGCGTTGTACAAGGAAATTTGTTTCTTCTCTTATTGTCTTAATCTTTAGTTGGAGTGAAATTGAAATATAACTCTTAAAAGCGTTGGTAGCTCCAGGCAACCAAATTGAAATAAAATTCGGAATGCAAAGGATTACTTAGTACGTTCGATTGCCAAAACACACCAATAAAACCTTATACCAACCATTGATTTTATGCACATTACACCCTGGTAGAAAAACGACTACCGCGTTAATTTTGTTTGGAATAATTTTGTTCATATGAAAAATGAACTTATAATACCTTATTTGCACTAAAGGATATTTTACATCACAAGGTGAATCTATACATGTTCTACTTTTTTATCACCAAAGACGCTTGATTTCTATTTTATATAACGTTAAATGTCGAGGCCGTAGGTGGTGAAGCGTGCTCACCCAGAACAGTGGCTCTTACGTCTCATTTCACGACTATCGCAACATCTTGCGATGTTATGGGGGCAGATTGATATAAAGGGTCGAAAAAACCCTTCTAACATCTACCATTAATAACACTAGCCCCCATGGAGGCAACCAATGTTAAGTATTGCTACTACATATTTTTTTCAACCACTTGTTTATGTATGAAAATAAAGTATGTGACCTGTTCTGGCTTGAGTCCAGTGAAGCAGAACATGCCGATCTGGTCGGTGATGTGGTTCCATTTGTTGCTATTGCCAGCGGACTCTATGCCGGCGCGGAGCTGTTTGCGCATTGTGATAATACGATTGGCCATCTTTTTTACGTCGCTCAGCCTACAAAACATAGAGAGAATTCAAATTAGATATAAACCTGTCATATAAATGAATAGCTGAAATACATTTTATTGTCTTTGAAAAGGACACAATATCATTTAACAAGAGGTGATATAGGTTGCGTTTAAGCACAAATGTATATACAGATGACATGGTATATAGGTTCATAGAAAGTGCCATGTTGTATGAGACATAAAACTAGTACAAAAAAGGGAGAAGGGGTAAGATTCCGAAAACTTAATAAACAAAACGATAGATTCAACAAAAATGAGAATCTAGTATTGAACAAAAGGTTTTTGCGAATTTCTAATCATATTATAGCGAAACAGTTTTATGGGGTGGCGTGTCGTGGTTCGTATACGTACCACTGTTCCTTGAGTTCGGGAGTGTTGAGGATCTCCTGAACGATACGGGCACCGTACAGCGGCGGGTTAGAGTACATCGTGCGGATCATGATCTTCACTTGGGACATCACGTTCGCGGCAGACTGTGCATCGCCGCACAGGAAGGTCAGAGCGCCGGCGCGCTCTCCGTACAAGCCTGAAATAAAGTGAACTCCCAATTAATTTTCTCCACTCGATATTCCATT
>DWQX01005740.1:0-12476 GCA_018245475.1 Pharmacophagus antenor
ACGTAAAATGCATTGTAACGATTACGTGATTCTTATTAGACTTACCTTCGTTAATGTTCCGAGGGGGCCGATTGTGTGTCTTCAGAGGAATTTCATTTCGCGTCGCTGTTTCAAGACGAGCGGCGGCCGTTTCGCGGCTCGCGATATGACGCCGGTCCGCCGGACGCGTTATATCGACGCGCGTTTTGCCGCACGTGCGTTATTTTATTATTTCTTTTCGAAAATATATTTTGATTAAGCATAAATTTGTGTATGATTATGCTTGGAAGTTATTTCCTTAGGTAATACTTGGTTATTTTTTTTTTTTTTTGAATCGTATTTACGCCGCGGGTCGTGCGCGGTGCACGTGTCGGGGGACGCGTGAAAGAGGACTCGCTTTACATACGTGTAACGTGTATTTTCAATATTTCCCTCGTTTAATGTTTCACCGTAAAATTTGTTACATTTTTCTTTTCTAAAAAAAAAAAACAAATAATTAATTAAAAATAGTGAATGTTATAACGTGTCAAATCATGAAATAACTGTTGCGCAGTAAAGAATGCCGCGAAATAATGTCCTCAAATGCGACGTTGAGATTGGAGCAAAGATTTCGAAGCCTCGCGTCGTCGGAATGGCGGCTGGCGTGCGACGTTTGCGGATGGCGCCGATTTCATCCTATATGTCAGTTGTCAAATTGTTGTCAAAAAAAAAAAAACTGTACATATAAAGGTGGATGCTGCCATATATATTTAATATATTTTCATGTTAGCTTTTATATAATTGTCACTACTACTGTTACCTATACGATCACATAAATCGTGGTTCGGTCGAACGAGAACCAATTTACGCACGCCGGTCACATTTGGCGTTAATTAATGAAACGGTCTCGATTCTTTTTTTTTTTTAAATTATTCAAGCGACGCAGAGCGCGCGGTAAGTCGCCGCGGCCCACAATCGAACACATTCGCCGCCGGGTTTTGCTTGTTAACGTTGTATGAAATATGTTGATCGATAAATATTAAATGTTACTTCAATGAAATGCTTCACTGAACGCAATCGGAGAATGCGAGAAAATTTGTAATCTTATTATTATTCTTGGGAAAATATACGCTTAAAAGTTATTTGGATCATATATATGTATATATATATATATAGGAAAATGTCTATGGAATTACAAAAAAAAAACCATCAATTTTAGTTATGAGGTGCAGAAAAAAAACTAAATTAAAATTTAATACGATATTAAAATCACGAATAGCGACTATAGAACTGATTCAGATTGAAAGTTATTAATATTTAAGTTTATTTTTGAATATTTCACCCGTAGACAATTTCTTTCGAGAGCTAATAAAATACGTCGCTCGGGAAACCGGCGGGGAATGTGTTATATAAAATTATGCCGTGTCAAATGTCAAGACTATACGTTGAAATGTTGCCTTAAATGCATTTATATAACTTTTTGTAAATTTCACATGCAGTTAGGAAGCATTGACTCGTGCGTTAATTGCGTGAGAATTATGAAAAAAGAAAATGTACACCCCACAATCATGCTTTTCGAATGCGGCCATTTATAGCATTGGAAAAAATGATTGCTGCAAGATTTATTTTAATTTTTTTTTTTACCTTAGAGCGTTGCTTGCGGAAGGTTCGCGATACCTGGTCTAAGATCCGGCGAAATAATATACATCCGGTATGAAATCGAGCTGTTTATGCACGTGGGTGTTACCTTCCCTTTTGATCATTGCGTTCGGCCCGTTTGTTCCTTTTTTTTTTTATGATAAGTTTGTTTTGATCAGTATTAGGCGTGGCTTGTCCGTGTCAGCCGGTGATGGGTCCAGTTCAGTGGGCAGATTGCGTGGCCGGCGAGTTACGGCGCCGCTTTGCATCGTTATAATGATTGTGACCATAGACAAAACTTGTGCAACTATAAAATACCCAATCTGAAACCCATTGGTGCGAGTTACGATTATATTCAACCCTTTCACTCCGAAATGCGTGTACGTATTCTCCGTTAATTATGTAAGAGCGTATATATGCGACTTTCACAGTAACAGGGTTGGCGGCAATGTACAATAAATGTGTTTGTATAATATTAAAGTTTAGTTTAAACGCTGTGGATGAACCCATGAGTCTTGTGCAAGCGCCCACTTTTCTACAACTTATATGCACTCGCTTCGGAAAGGGTTAAATGTACACTATCGTGCTTTCCTCAACCCATTCGACCGTGGGCTGCGTGCCGTATTCGTGAGAGGGCGAATTGTAACTTTGAGACTTGATTCCTATTGCTGTGGCCTCATAGAATCTATAAAATCATTTGTTTCGTTGAGCAACCACAACGTGAAATCGAATGACAATACGAAGACGCGTGTGCGGGTTCGCGGACGAAACTTAACTGTAGTGCGAGGACGCGCACGTGCGTTTATAGCGCTCACAGGGCGAAATGCACGTTTTACGTCACTCTCGTTGTAATTATGCGCGGATTGTTGTGTAAGTGTTGTCGAATTATTGTGACATTATTTTATATATAATAAATATAATGAATCAGACCTAGATTTTCATTTCACAGAATGCCTTAATTAGTCTCGCTTTCTATACTGGTATGTATCTATTATATATTCAGCCTGGCTTTCGATTCCCACGGTACATAGAGTTAACTGGTATAGATTTCCACATGGGCATTGAGTACGCCATTTGTGACCTTATTGCAATAGATATTTACGATTCAAAAAGCAGTCGTAGTTGATATTTTTATCAGTGACGGTCTTCTCTTTCTAGGACACGGCTTAAAATTTAGTCCTTTGTAATGAAAACGAAATGGAAAGATGAGACTTTGATAAAGGAACAAGAAACAGTTTCAATGAATAAAAAAAAGAATATCATTCATTACCTATATACTCTCAAAGTTGCATTACAGGGTCTATATTAAGGTATTGTGTTGGTCCCACTGCCTACAAAAAGTAAAAGAGTTTTCATGGTTGAAGATTGCAAGTAAGCTACTGTGCAAATAGTGCTTCTTGAAAACTGAAAGCCTAGAAGAGATGACACAAATAAGACACATTTTGATTCCGAAATCATTTATTTTAAAATTTCAAATCCTTGGACCGTAACTCACAATGTAATTGTATTAGCCCCCTAACGATAAGATTATGCACTGAAACATCTTCAAATATGAAATATACAAAATAAGAATACACAACAAATGGAGAAACTTAACAGTAGAGGAAATGTTATTAGTCACGTTTTAAGGGAAATCAAATATTAGCAAACGTGGCTAATCGATTACAAAGTGAGTATTTAATCGAAATACTTTTTACACCTCTTTACACTTATATAAAAAAAAAAAACATATAAATTAACTTACGAAACTTTCTATACAAAATAAGTTTTCTTAAACGCAATCTGTACAAAACGTCCAAGGACTGTTCCAAAAGGCTAATTTCATTATTCATAAATACAAAAATAAATTCCTAAGAACCGAAATTTACAATTTTTCATTTAATTTCTATAATTATCGAAACACTTGGTGGTATGTACAATGGGAATGAACCATTTCCTTTTTTAGATCAGACATCAAAGATGTCCAAAATTTAATAACAAAGAAAATTCTTCAAATCGAATTAATCAAATATCATTGAAACAAAATACATAAATTATTTCGTTTGATGGATGAACGGAATATAAAAATGGAGGACGCCATTGACAGTCAAAATTGGCGCCAATTTTTGACAGGAGGGCCAAAAAGTTAGTTTCTTTTTTTTTTAATTGTATTGTATCAGCGGTATAGTTGATGGTGATACAATTTTATAAACTGCAATTTTCGAGTTTGAAAGTGCCGAAAAAACTTTTCTCATTTACCCGTTTCACCAGGCAAAATGGAGCGTGTGTGAGTGACAGGATTGCCGTATCATTTCGCGCGTTGCGCGAAAGATCAATCGGATTCATTCATTAGTGCGGATGGCGTGACAAACCCGGCAGTGCGCTCGGCCGCGACGCGTCATTGCCGCCTGTACCCCCCGCGCGACGCACTTAATACGTTATCATTAAAAAAATATCACATTTCAAGCAACCTGTGTATATCGTATATGGGCTATGGAGACCGAGCGGGGCAGAGTGCTTTGTTTGCAAAAAATACCTGTGTGTACGCGATTTATTAATGAAATATATATATATTGTTAATGGAATATCTGGATATCGACTCTACCGATTTTTGCGCCGGTGTGTATTAAATAATTGATCGTTTAAATTTTTATTTTAGGTTAACAATTTACTTTCTACAATCCATTTCATCAATAGATCGGTTGGTTTCTCGAAAACAGAACACTCTGCACCACTGATCTTGAGACTATTGTATATTGTGGAGGACAAGGGGTAGTTCTGGTGGGGGGGTAAAGGGAGGTTATGTGTAAAGTGTGTATAGTAAATAACTCTGTATCTAAGCTATTGCTAAGTCACGGCGTGCGGCGCGAGGCGCGGGCAACGACAATAGAGGGAACAGGCCGGGCGTCAGTCTTATGGCACGGTCGCGGGTGTACCGCTGAGGATTTGGCGCGGACCGCCAACGGCAACAGGCGGCCGCCACCGGCGCACCGGTCCTCGGGAGTACACTCGAGACCAGGTGGGGGTCGGGGCCGAGTGCACTGCTCAGGGTTTCTTGGTGCGCGGAGCGCTGGACTGGACCCGCGCGGGCCGGGGCTGCGCGCGGGGACTGCGGTAACTGGCTTAAAACTAACTTACGCTAACGTTTCGGCGCCATGAAACTGTTCACGAGTCATGTCTGGTACATAGATTATAAATTTGGAGACAATATCTCTATGGAGTGATGGGGGGACAGGCATAATGTATATGACCACAATAGTAAAAGGTCACAAAATAAGGAATATTTTCAAATACTTATTGCTACTAATTTGGCAATTGAAATAATGTCCCATAAGCAAATCTCCAGCTCAGAAATATTGTCCCTCGGTTAACATTTCTAAAAAATCGACTGAACATTTTGTGGATACGCGGAAAATTTTGTAGTTTCATGGCGTAATAATAAGCTGTGACTGGAACACTTGTCGAAATGGAAATTATATTAGATATATTGGACATCAATTATCGATCGAAAAAACAATGAAAAAGAAACATTAAGATGGGTCCAACTCAACAACTTCAGATGGAGTTTGAAAGTAGGATAAACATGGGAGATTCAAGTCTATGGTTAACAAAATACAGTTGATGAGATCTGACACATCTGAAATAGTTACTTTTCAATTTAAAGGCAGCCAAAGGTGTGAATAGTATTAATTAACAAAGGAAATGTTACAGTAAAAATCAATACATGGTAATTTAAACTTGTCAAGATTTATCCATTTAAAGGATAATTTAATGAAGTCAGACCATTGTATTCAAAATTGGTAACAATCACAGCTCCCCGAGGATAATGTTTAGATAAATTTGTACATATAAACAGCTAGAGAAATTTAGAACTTAAAACGGGAATACGTCCAAAACGGAGAGCCTGCATTAAAGGAAATCTCGTCGAGCTTTCAGCAAACTGTCTGATATATTTTTATAATCTATTCGTTCTCAGCCATCTATCGAACCGTTACATGGAAAACGATGGATTCTTTTCACCTAATCAAGTCACTGTGAAGTCTTTTATGGTGCTTGTAGATCATATATCTTATGTTATTATCAATTGTATTTTTCTAGCAGATACGAAAGCCACAAGTATCACAGTCACAGCTACAAATATGAGGTTTCTCATTAAAACATGGAAAACAATGTGTATAACACTTAAAAGCTAATTAAAAACATTTGAGAGCTTGTTCTTGGCGAATAAGTCACATTGGACATTAAAAATGAAACTTAGCAATCTCACATAATTTAACGCTAGATCAGTAGTTTTACTAACTAGTAATATAATGGAAGAATTGTAAAATTAAATTTAGAATTTACAAGTAATAACATAACTAAAATATATTTGATCAACACTAATAAAAATAATGTTAATAGGGAGAGAGTGTTGTAAATATTTCATGCTCTCCAACATTAAGTCCCATTGTTTATTCTAATGTTCAAATGGCTGATAATTTTTAACATTCTCATATGCAAAAGTTAAGCAAGCTGCTAAGCAATTTTATGATTCTCTTGAAAACAACTATCTCGTCAAACCTTGTAGATATTGTCAAATTTAAAAAAAAAATTAATTAACAATGATTTTCACATTTTTATAAAATGGGCTAATAATTTTAAAAGATTGTTATAATTGTTTGTTAGTGCTATCAAATTATTGGAGATATTTAAGTGTACCAAATTAATTTTTAATCTTAAAGAAGCTTCATTGAAGTGCATCGCTTGGAGGTGTTATAAATATTAACCGGCTCGAAATGCTGAAATGTGATTTTTTATGACTTCAAAATTGTTTTAATTAGACTTCTTAATACCTTCTTTGCTAATTTCCTTAGGTGCTTATTGATTTTATGTAAAAATTGATAAAGAACATGGCATTTAAAATAAAAGTATGTAGAGATAAAGTTGTAAGCATCCATGCGGTGAGATAGTTGATAAAAACAAATTAATTGTGTATGATTCGCCCAAGAACAAGTGGCTCGTAAATATCACAAAACGGTGCACCAATGGCACCGGCTTTCCTTGCGGACCCTGTAGGTCACCGGCGGCGGTCTGCGTCACGATTAAGCTACGAAGTCTAGTGGCCGGTTGAAGCCGCCTTTCCTGTTCATGTACTGCCTGTACTTCCGCTTCAGGACAACGTGCACCTCACCCTCCACGTTGTCTTCAACCTTCTTACCTTTGGTCGAGTCGAAGCCGCAGAAGCCCATTACTTTCAGCATCTCCTGCTCCTCGGGCGTTTTGCCCTCCAAGTCCGCGGGCGTGACGATCGGCCGCTCGCCGAACGCCTTTTTAGGTTTGGGCACGAACGAGGTCGTGGGCACTGGCGACGGCGACCGCGAGCGCCGCCTCCTCGGCGATGGCGACCGGCGCCTCCTCTCCAGAGACCGGGACCGGGACCGCGTCCTCTGCCGCCTTCTCTCGCGGTCCCTGTCCCGGTCTCGATCCCTTCTCTCGCGTCTTTCATCGCGCCGCCGCGGACTTGGCGAACGGCCCATGCTGCATGTAAAATTATCAATGAACAATAATGATTTCACATGAAAAATACCAAAAAAATATTAATATATAACGTAAATACCTTAACCGTGTGACAGCAGTTTTATTTTTTTAATTTTAAAAATAAAATAAAAAGAAAAGAATTACACACAACCTAAACTTCCGCCATTTTGGAATTGATTGCATTTTTTTTGACACAATAGAACGAACGTTATTTCAGTTCCGTTTTACAAACACTGAACTGTTACAAGAATGACTAGCAAAAACAATAAAATATGTTTTCATAGGACTTTCTTCAATCTCTAACAAAAATTAAACATACTTCATATCCTTATCCTTAACAGTAATTATATTATAATTATTGTGATATTAATAAATTGCTTCTGTATTTCAAGGAAAATAGTGAATAGGAAACGTACTTATTAAAAATATGTTGTAGTATTACTAGATGACTATTTCCTAATAAATCAAAACTTTATAAAAGAATTCGAAATAACAAGAGACTGAATTTTTATTTTTGTAAACATTGAGTTTGTTGATGGAACTGTTATAATATTACTTTGACCAAAACAAGTTTTGTGTAGATCATTAACTATGTATAAGATTCAATTTTGCATATAATTTTTACACATCTTCTTAAATATAACTTATAGCTTAGCTTTATCATATGATCTGATTAACAAATTTATTAGAAACAACAACACATTAAGTCAAAAATTTTTGATTATTTGATTTTGTTTTCACATATTGAATAAATACCTTCTTTAATTGTTACTTTTTCTTTTAGCGCTGAGTTTTAGTTTGAAATATTTTTACTTTATAATGATTACAAAAGATTAAAATAGTTCCTTTTTAATAACAACGTCATTGTCTTCAATAGTATAGCTAAAAATATATGCTATACCAGTTAAAACCATATAATAATCACTTCCGAATAGGTGACATTGTGATTAGGCTACTATATAAAAAAAAAGATGCATCATAAATTTAAGGTAAGTGGAAATAACATGGCAACATTTAGTACTTTAGCGCCATCTGGCAAACAAACGGAATAAGCTAGAATTTGCTATCAGCGCCGTTACGATTTGCGGTCGAAAGTTGAAACTTTGGACATCGATTGACCGAAGTGGTCGTTAGTAGACGGATCCTTATTTAACGAACGAATAAGAATTCAATCGTTTGCGCGTGATGTCGGCGGTGCTTGTGCATTAAAAAGTATCGAGGGACGCTCTGTGCGTGTTAATCTAACTTATATTATGTTGTTTGTGTGCTTAGTGTGAGTTAATACAGCTACTTGTTTCCAAGTGAAGTGATACTTTGGTGACAGAAAAATCGGCATATCTTCTTGTCAGGACTTGCCTGCCGGTAAGTGTCGCATTTATTGAACATTGATTTAAGTGACCAACTCAAATAATCTCTTAAGACGTTAATTTTGTCCTGCAAAAGTGTTTTCAAAACATATTGTAAGTATGGGTGTGTCTCGGGTCGTCCATAGATCAAATTGGGTCGTTTTTTTTAGCCCTGCTCGCATCGAGACGCCTTATTTCTGGCGGTGCGTCGTTATTTCATTATTTCAATCTTCTTTCTTTTCCTACTTCCGATATTTAATTTTTTTTTTTATTTAATCGTATTCAGTAAAACAAATATATAATTAATTATGAATGAATGTACGTGCACTGAGGTGCATTATTACCTATTGTACTTTTATTCTGTGTATTTGGGCGTGACTAGAATTCATTTACTTGTTATCTGGCTCTGTAGAGGTGATGTCACCACTCAGGGCGCGGATGGCCATGTAATCCGGCAAATGCGAGTGTGCCATTGTGTGACGTATTGAATAGAAACAAAATGGTGACCACTTCCCTCGGTCGGGTTGCCATCCGATTACAAGGTACAAAACGGGTGCACAATTGCGCCAGTGAAGAGATTTAATAGTTTTTACCGATTCGCTTCGAGATTCCTGCTCAATTAGCAATTTACACATCGTTTTAGCGTTTATCAAGCATTTAAAATCAAAGTTTTATTCACGAATGATGCGATTTTTAGCGGCGGTTAATTTTTTTTTGTAAGGAAATAAAGCAATGATTCATTAGTGATAATGCCTTTTCATACCTTTGTGTTCCCATGTTTTAGTTTTGTTGTACTATTATAATATGCAAAATGTTATGTAACTATATTTTTATTTAGGAAAAAAATATTTATCAACCTTATGTAACCACTAGACTGTTGCTAAGTTATCAATGAAACTATATGCAAATATTTAGATAAAATACATGAGAGATTTAGATTACTGATAACAAAGATATGAAGCAACTTTCAGCAAATGTAATGGATCAAGAATATTGTGACAATGTCAAGTAAAACTACATACATTCTAGATGCAACAGTTAAAAATATTAAATTATTTTTATGCAGTAATGTTGGAGACAAAAGTGATGGAATTGCTTTGTAATTTTTTTTAATTTTTATCTGAATCTCTGTACAGTTTTGTCCTTTTAGGGCTCTGCATCTAAGTGAATAAATTAAAAAAAGAGATGACTCAATTTCTCACACTGAAACACAATAACATTTGTACTATATTGCACTTGTAACCTATTTAGTAAATTTGTTGCTTTAAGGTAGATTGTTTTATTCATTATTTATAAGTTAGGTATAAATGTGTGTATGATGTTAGTTGACTGAAATCAATTGTAAAAAAATATAGCTTATCTTAACCTACACATGATTGGTTTTCATTTCTGAACATATACATATAGAAGAGAAAGGCAAAGGATTCTGGCCTAATACTTGACTCCCTTTTGTACATCTATACATAAAAAATTTAAAGTCCCAACTGATTCCCTGACTGACTGACCTATAATATCTACACACATGAAAATTCATTGGTATGTTCAAAAGGGCTGTTAGTAATTCTTTTCCTAACTTGGGAAAGTGGGCAGGAGCTTCAAATTTCAATTAAACCTTAATAACTGACCACATGCACTCTAAAATTGGTACACGCATTGGAGCTGGATTGAACGGATCTCGTGGAAATGGGATGAAATTATGTTGGAAGATAGATTAGGTTAATATATAAATTTTTGGTATAGGTTAGTGGCATTTAAATACTGCGGAATTTTTAGCTGTGGTATTGTTCATACTTAAGTACAGTTTAAACTTATATAAAATTAAAATATCACCACCCCCAGAGCAGTGGGCGAGTGACATATAGCTAGTTAGTACACTAGCCATCCATTTAAACTGTGAATTGTGTTTTGTACAGAACTGGCAGTGACAACATATAAACAACATATAGAATGGGAGCTCAATTCAATATTGCATATTTACCACATAAGACTACAGTTTTCTTGATTGTCCTTTAGAAAATACTTATAGACGTAAATTGCCTATTGTAAGTTACAAAACAATGTGCAGACTAAAAGATATCAAAATGTAATATAAGCAAAGTCAATGGGTGAGCCTGTACTGATAATATTAACATTTGTTAGCCTAATTATTAACAATATCAATTTGTAACAAATATGTTCATAATGATTGACATATCTCTTTCCATTATTAAGTGTAATGTTTGTTTTATCACTGCAAGTGTTAATAATACCCTTACATATTGCCCACTGTAATGTTTGTGAAGTATTTATATGTTTTTTGTTGATGTTTGTCCTAGCTTTAGTTGTAATTACAATAGATAAGGTAGGGGATAAAATGACATAGAAATTTTATTTTTAAAACAAACTTTGCAAACTTGTGGTAGCGCCACATAAATTGCAAAATTCTGTTTCTGTTTATAAAAATTAATAAATCATAATTATAGTCTTTTGAGACAGTGGTGACGATGAAAAGGGTTAATAAAGCACATTATGTTACCACTAGAATTATGTAGGTGAAATATTTAACCCGTGAAATGTGTGAATTTACTTACAAAATATCACAGTGATCAGTATTTACATCAAGTGTCTATTATAAGTTTAGGTTAGTTAGATTTTAACAAATTGTCAACTGGTGTCAAAAAAGGAAATGACCTTTCTGGTTTTGTGATTGACCATCAACTAAAAGGCACAGGATTTTTTTATTATTATCCAAAGATTGAACACTGAAATTTTGCCAGTTGACAGGCGTCAGACACGAAAGGCAGACTAATGGGTCAAATGTTGATGGACAAGCATAAGCAACGAAAAGCCTATCAATGGGCTGGCTCTCCCTAAAATGTTCATAATACTATATGGACTAGTCATATATATGTCGAATGTTAACAGTTTTTTTTATTTTACATAACAGATATATAAATTAACAGACAGTGTAGACTTCGACAATTAATCATAGACAATCTATAAGCACCGCAAACACATTTAAACAATTGATTGTTTGAACTCATGTTATATGCTTATATTAGAGCTACCTGGCAGAGGTGATTGTAACTATGCAGTTATACAGTTGCCAGATAGTTAACCATTGACCTAATAGAAAGTGTAGTAAGCTTGACATACTTAATTGAATATGAATTTTAGTCAAATCACCATTATAAACTTTGAAAACTGGTCTTAAGTGCATATAAAAGTGTGAACATTTTATCAAAGGTAATCTGGCATTAAATTCACATGATGTTAAGTGACAGATAGCATGCTCGTCTAGAATATTCTCTGGTAGTTATCGCTGCTGGAACAAATTAAAGCGGCTATGGTGTCAAGTTAATGCGACTGCCTCCATGGCACAGTGGTTTATTGCGGCCACAGGTATAGTGGGAGTCTCGGTGGTGGTCGTTATTTTTGAACTCGCCCGTCTAGCTGCCACCCTGAATGTGAGAGCCGGTGGTATTTTGGGCGAATGCTTAACCGACTCCGGCCCCGTTGTCACATAACGTCAGGTTATATCCAGGTTAAGTGTTAGTCCATCATCACCATTACCATTGTCAGCCTGTGTCAGTCCACTGCTGGACAGGATTCCTCCAATGGCTTCCACCCGATACGGTCCTCTGCTTCCCTCATCCAGCCGCTTCCCGCCGTCCTGACTAAATCGCCAGTCCATCTGGTGGGAGGGCGTCCTGAACTCCTTCGTGTTTTGTCCAAGTGTTAGTCTATAACCAATAAAAAAGGCTAAATAGCTAGCGAGGCGAGTTCGTAAAAGTTTCCATCACAGTCATGGAATCCATCTGTTGCCATTAGCATTAAGCAAGCTGTCAAATAAATACTACGCAATGGAAGCAGTCGTAATTTTTTTAATTCAACCTTTTTTTTTAACGTGGTGGAAACGCATTTACGCGCGATTCCCCCCCGGAGATAGGAGGGCCGGTGTGGGACTCCCGCCCTGAAAGGGCCGTCCCACCCGCTAAAACCACCACGGTGTTCCGCCTCGTCGCAGAATCGCGGCGTCACGGGAACACTGACACGAAT
>DWQX01005741.1:0-12476 GCA_018245475.1 Pharmacophagus antenor
ATCCATTTTTAATAATCGTGATAAAAAGAGGTGACAGCTGTCAAATTTCAGAGTTGCCACTTGCATGAGAAAAAAAAATCCAATTTTAAAAAATGTACTCTTACTGAGACACCCTTTACACCCAGAAGAACTAAGCTCCGATGAGGCTGGCTAGGTAAGTAAACGCAATAAAAAACTGTATAAATATATAGTCTTGCAGAGACTTTACCTTAACTAGGGCGTTGGTGTTCCTGTTTGATGATATTTGCAGTAGATGAGACTTCAATGCAATCACGTCTTCGTTCCGAAAGGATTCGATTATTTGTCTCTTGCGGGTACTAATAATAACTATGGGTGAATTCTAACTAGCAAA
Organism: Pharmacophagus antenor; assembly: GCA_018245475.1. Lineage (NCBI taxonomy): Eukaryota > Metazoa > Arthropoda > Insecta > Lepidoptera > Papilionidae > Pharmacophagus > Pharmacophagus antenor. The sequence continues at coordinate 353 of DWQX01005741.1, forward strand.
ATTATTTCTAGTACATCGAAGCACGAATTGATAGTCCTCACAGCTCGGCAGAAGGGGGCGACCATACGCGATGCGCTCGCTAAGAATCTTTGTCTTGTCTACCCGCATATTTCAATAACTGATGCGAGGGTTGTCGAGTCATATATGAAAATGCGGTCACGCCTACCCTCGGGTCGAGTAACTTTCCTCCCCGACAGCTAAGGCGCTGTGCACAATGCGATTGTGCTAACCGCCAAACCAATCCCATAAATGTTTATGAACTGCCCATTTTTTTACGTTTACGTTGTTATTAAGAGTTAATAATTTTTTAATAACATTTTTAGTGATTTGATCTGCTTTAAGCAAATTTTAATATATGTTGTATGCTATCTTTTTATAAATAGTAAATAGACCATGAAATCATTTTAGCGGTTTTGAAGTGTATATTAAGGAATCTATTACAGCCAAATAGGATGTCACATATATACCTCCTGGGTAGGTAATCTCTAAAATAATTTAATCTCTAAATAATCAAAATAAAATAGAATCGATTAAAACAATTTTTGAAATTCACACTATATTTATATTATTAACAGGTCCATTGGTGTAATGGTAGTCGCCTCTTGCTACCTTTTTTTACTACCGTTTTTTATCTAATTTTGTAGATTTCCAGTAATTTATGAATGCAATTTAGGTAGAAGTTCCGATTGCCTGCGTGGCGAATTGATTTACCGCTTGCTCTGTAATGCGGAAGAACCGGGTTTCATTCTCGGTCTACAGAAGTAGTGGAGTCTGGATGTTGATAGGATTTTGGTACCCGCCTGGCTAGCTATCACCCATTGTCAATCTGCCGCCATAACAGCATTGCTGTGTTCCGGCAGTCATACATGTGAAAGCCGAAAATATTTTAAGCGAACACGGTTCACCATCTGTGGCTTCATTGTCATTTAACACCATCACAACAATCTATAACCGATTAAAACAAAAAAGTTAAAATAAAATCTCATGTTAAATTTAATACCAAGTACTTATGCTATGAAACAAATTTATCTACGTTTCATCCTACAGGTAGCACATTACCTGAATTTAAAGCGGGTGAAACCGTCGGCATAGCTTGTTAACGAACAATCCGAATAGAATATAAAAAATGTGACATTCAACTGACGTTAATTCGTAGTATAAACGACATCTTGTCGTGCGAGGAAATAATATAAAGCCTCACCGCGAGGCGTCCGTCAATGTTATGCTCCCAATAAAATATATTTACGTCTTTGAAAAAATTTAATATACATTATTCTTGTAATCTTGACATAAGCTGCCTTTTTTTGGGAATGTTTTGATGACTGATCGTTTTATTTTATTTTTTATAATTTGTAAAAATCAGGAATGATAATAAAGCACTTATATAATTAACGATTCTGAAAAATTCAAGAAAACTAGGAAATAAAAGAGCTTTAAAATAACGAAGGGAACCTAAACAATGTGTTGAATGTATAAGATTTAAAGGATAATACATTAATAAATAAATAAATAGAATGTTCAACGATCTTAATGCTGCCTCTCCATGCGTGGGACTGCGGATGAATTAAGATAAGTTAAAGGTAATGTCTGTTATAGCGGCAGATTGAAATTGAGAGCGGTAGCTAGCCAGGTACTTTACTACCAAAAACCTTACCACCTTTTTTTACCAAGAACCTTACCACCATCCAGACTTCACTACTCATGGGGCCTGGGAATGGAACCCAGGACTTCCTTGTTACAATGCAAGAAGCTAAACCACTGCGTCAAGGAGGCAGTCAAAACCATTATTTATAGTTAAAATTACAACATTATTATTATTTAAAAGTAATAAATTACTTAACTTATGACCCTTCGCTTACGTAATTCCTTTATGTAGTTCCTCCAGTTACAGCCAAAAATTGTATTTATAATAATACATCCAAACCGTTTCAACTACGATAATGCTATAAGCGGTCAATCAGAAAAAAGGGACAATCATAAATTAGTAAGTGTTGCCACCGATAATGTTTTACAATAAATGCATCAATATGCTTATTAAAAATCGCATATATTTGGACAATACTTTAACACGTGCAATAGAAAGAACTATGCGTGGCATTTATCTACGGGATAAGATCCGAAACGAACAAATTCGACAGAGAACAAAAGTGGTCGACTGATGGCAGATGGAGGAAGAAAGTTTTGGAGATGAGGCCGTGCATAGGACGAAGGAATGTTGGGCGCCCTTCCACTTGGTTAGAATGTAGAAAGCGGTAGGATGGGGGAAACAGAGTACCGCATATGTTGGAAGGCATTGTGAAAGTCCCATGTCAAGCAGCGGACTGAGAAAGGCCGATAATGATGATGATGTTGAAATAAATAAATAAATATCGGGGACATTTTTTACACGTAGTATTCTGATTCCAAAGTGAAAACTGAAGCACCATATGTAGGTTAGCAGAGACCGATATACATACATAGATATTATTAGTTAAATAATAATAAAACCAGATACAGAACAAACACAGATTTTCGTCACATGAATGTTCGTCCTAAGCCGAAATCGAACCCGCATCCCCTGGTGTAAGAGAAAGGGTTATTACCCTTACAGTCAAATTATTCTTAAATTATTATGATTCTCTTTTTTTGAATATATGCTCTTTAATATTCATAATAAAGTTATTATATTTCATACATTATTATAGTATACGATTTTCACAATTTAATATTTTCAATACCAATCAGTCAAGTGCGATCACCTTTAAAAATTTGTGAATACAAATTTCCCGATGCAAAAGCAGTCATGTGCAAGCGTTTACATCCTAAAGCGATATTCAAATAAACATAAGTTTACGAATGCTCAACAAAAAATATCCATTTCAAACCTTGTACAGGTATCGTTTAACGCTTATTTATTTTTATTGATATACTATCTATTGATATTGAAATCTGTAATCATATCCAATTTTTCCGTTTGAGTAAAGAAGGAAATAAATTTCTCTTCCGAGTGTGGCTCAATAAAAAGGCTAATGAAAGTGAGATTATGGGCTGGTGCTCTTACGAAATATTAGGATAACCAAAAAGGGATATTGAAGTTTTGACGCGAATATTTATAATTTATTATAGCGCAAGGACTTTTAAGATGATTGAGTTGAATACCAGTAGTTTCAGCAGCAGATTATTGTGAATGATCGATAGTCACCTGATTCCGGAATTTGTTTTTTGACTGACCCCGAGACGCGGTGGTATAGCGCTTCCGTTGAAACACGGAGGTCCCGGGATAGATTAGTGGGTCACATGAGTAGTGGACTCTGGATGGCGGTAGAGTATTTTCGAACTCGCCTGACTAGTTACCACACTGAATTACTATCTGCCGCTATAATAGTGTTACGTCAATCATATATATTAGGGCTAGAGTATTTTGGGCGAGCACGCTTTACCATCTTCAGCCTGATTATCACTTAATATTATGTGCAAAAAAGGTTATACGTTATAGCCTATGGTTAATAAAAATAATTATACACTTATAAAATCATACCCAAAACATAACGAACACAGACAAAATATGGAACCGTCCTGTATGTTATCGACTTCATAAAACTGACGTTAATGCGATATTTATTACGGTCAAAGAAGCTGTGCAATATTTATTCTACTAAAAAATCCTTGACAGAGATATTTATGGATCAGGTTATAATGTACATGTTGTAAGTAGTGAATCTAAATGTTTTAACCACTTCCTATGAATAACGTTCTTGATCAGACTATTTATTTATCTTTTGGACTTAAAAATAGGATATAAATGTAATCATTCTATTAATGGATCATAGTCTTACATGTTTATATAAATCATATGTGTTGTTTTTCTTGAAAACACTTATTTGTAAACATCGATGAAATTTAGATGATTCAGTCTTTAACAAATTCAATTCCACTTCGTGTTTAACGTAAAAAAAAACACCCTTCTCGAAATTTCAATATCCCGACAAATTGCCAATTGATTTTTAAAAGTTAAGACTTTTTTGCTTTATCACTTTCCTGTTATAAATATGAGGATTATATTACGAATATTTTTACAAACAACATTTTTTAGAAACGGTACTTGCATTTTCAAAAAGAGTATTGTTGAATTTTTTTTCTAATATGAACTAAATATAAAATGTTTCTGACAACTTGTCTAGACAAAAGTATTCGTGTTCGTAGTAAAATACTTTGAAATATTTAGGATTTTAAGGAAACAATGATTACGGCGAACAACTAAGGATTCGGGAGTAATAATGTTTTTGTGTGTTAATTTTGTGTATATACTCGTATCTGCTATAAAATGCTTGTGTTTGGTAAAAAATTGGTGAAAAGGACGAATATATATCTCACACGTTGGGAACACTCTTTTTTTAAGTTTTTTGGTCCGAATCTGGATGAGGTGTGTTTTATTTTAGCGAAAGGGAGAAACGGAGACAATTTTCAATAAAAAGAAATCAACACAATTATAACATTGTATTGTTATATATTGCTAAAGTATTATTATATATCGATGAAGTGAAACCCTTCAGAATTCGATAGGTTGGAGCCACTATTAGTATGCCTGTGAGGCTTGCTACATTTTATAACAAGGTTATAAATATTCATAAATGTTCTTCGTCATTTTTCAGAAAAAACAAATTAACAAGAAGGCAATTAAAGAATAACAAAGGCAAAGAATCAAGCGTTACTGACATCCTAAATTATGCTGAATAATTTAGCACACGAGTGAAGTCCATTCATATTCATGGCGAAAAACGTTTTAATTAAAATTGCCCTAACGTAAACTTTCTCATATTTTCTCACGAAATTAAAAAGCATTTTGCGGTACGTATTTCTACTGGAATTACAAATCATACTTATTTATTAATAATTATGATTATTATACACGTACAATAATGACTTTTTAAGTTATTGTATTCAAGAGGTGAAAATTGTTTTATAAAGATTTTTAATGTGTTTTGAATGAAGAGAGTCGATGTTAAACACGTTCCTTATTACCGGGATCATGTAAGAAAGAGTAAATGTAACTTAAAATATTTGGCGATAGTTTCATTCAATTTTCTCCGTCTTAATACGAGTATCTAATAACTTTAGTATTCGCCTGTGGCATCTAGCTCCTTAATAGACAGGTTCCGATTTTTTTTTGTTATTTTAAAGAGGTTACAACAATGCGTGTTTTTAGATATAATTAAATAAATAAGTTAAGACTTTTGTAAATCAACTCTTTTCCCGTTTATATTTAAACCAACTTAACATATAAGTTCTCATTTTGTGTTGCATTTTTTGTTACATTTTTTTATTTTTGAAAAAGGTGGCTATCCTATTTTTAGTATGTAATAAATAATTATCTTTGGTCTGGTATTTAATAGTCAAATTCCATAACAGGCGATTATTATACTTGTCAGCAATCAATTTTAAAATACTGTTCAGATTGTAACACACTTTATTAATTGTAAAGAACTCACCTATGTTGCCTCTCGGTGCCGGGTTGCAATGCACTTTCTCTGTTATATTTTAGTACTTATAATGTTATTAGCAAAACATAGCAGCATCCTAGGGGCGAGTGTAGGGTAGCGATGCGGTTGAGGTAACAGTTTATACGCGTACTTGATTGAGAGGCGGTGAGCGGCGCTCGTAAGTGCTTAGCAGATATACCATTTTGGTTCTCTTGTAGAGCTTAGCAAATTTGTTTGGCCGTATTGGCTATACCGTCTAGTTGAATTTCTACTAAAGAATCAATAATAGGTATAATACAAGGTGTTTCGCTTTGAATTACGTCTAGGTAAAATGCTTCGGTTCTATTAGGTCCTAACATGAAATTGGCGTTTTGTAACCTAAAGCCAATTTTTTCAAAATATTATACATTTATTTAATAAAAGTATGTACCATTGCTATTTATACACTTTTGCCATCTCGTAGGTAGTTCATTGATCCCTTTACTAAAAAACCATTCGGATCGGAATCAATAAAATCTTTGAAGGCGTTTTGGACTGCCCCATCGGAGTTGAATTTTTTCTCTTGCAAGAAGTTATCCAAATTTAGAAAAAAATGGTAATCTGTTGGAGCAAGGTCCGGGAAGTACGGTGAATATCTTAGATATTAAAAATGAAGCTCTTCTAATTTGGTAACTGTCGGTTGTGATGTGTTGTCTAGCGTTGTCCTGAAGCAGCAGTGGCCTACGGCGATTGGCCAGCCTCGGTTGTTTAGCCGTTAGCTTTTTCATCATGGTTTGCAATTGCTGACAATAAACATCTGCTATAATCCATTGACTAGATTTAAGAAAGCTGAAGTGAATAACACCGGCACTAGTCTATCAAACACTCACAAGTAACTTCTTTGAGTCAAGTTCGTCAGGGTTCAACCATTGAAATGAGCGCTTGCGATTATCGTACAAGATCCATTTTTCATCATAGGTTATAATTCGATTTAAAATCCCTTCATTATTATGCCGGTTGACTAACGCAGCAGTCTATGCGCGTTTGTCAATTTGCTCCATTCAATTCATGAGGGACCCACCTTTCAAGCTTTATCATCTAACCAATTTGCTTCGAGTGGATTAAAACAGTTTTGTCAATAGCACCGCAGCTTGCAGCTAGCTCGGACGTGGTTTGCGATGGATTCGCTTCCATAATAGCCTTCAATTCCTTATTATCAACCTTGCACTCACGCAGGTCACGGGGCTTATTTTGCAGGTCGAAATTTCCAGAACGTAAACATACTGTGTTTGCTTTTGCGACACCACCGCCATACATATCATTAATCCTTCGAGCCGTTTCTGCAGCACTGCGGAACTCAAACTCGTAAATAACGCGATATTTTAAGTTTTCCTATTTGTAAACGGAGTGACGCAAAGAAAAAACCAAAGATGGAAAAAATATATGGATTACGGTTTTCAAAACACAAATGCATGAGTAAATAGCTTTATAAATTTAAAATTGGAATTCCTAACCAAAGAGGAGATATTTGAGATCAAAGTTGCCAGTACGACAAAATGCCAATTTCATTTTTAAGGACCTAATATTAGCAATTGAAGGCAAGATTGCCCAAGGCAGTAATTTTGACTGTTTTTCAGTTTTTTTACTTTTATACAATTACATTAATTGTAATATGATTTACGACAATATAACATTGACTTTGTATACATGGATGAATTTATTATACGTTGATTCTATCTCGAGGGTCTCATTGTTACTGTTAATTCAAGTTATATTATAGTTTTACATATTATCCATCGTCATAACGCATTTTATTTCACTCCATAATGTCGGGCAGTCTAGTATTAATGTAGAATAGAGTAGTATATGATGTACATACACCGAATGTGGATTTTGTATATGTTAAATTATGATATTTATGACGGCACATACACAAAGGTTTATTGCAGTCAAAGGGTCAAACTGCCACATCAGAGGAGTCATATGTTGTAGGATTATATTTATTAACGACTATTTATACTAGCGACCACGACGATTATTGTTTATTAAAATGTTTTTATGTGTGAAAAAATCACAAGCCTTAAAATGTCCAGCCAGTTTTTTTTAATAATATTCTGTCTTGTATAAAATATCTTTAATGATAACTATAAAATAAATAATGAATAGACTTTTTTAATTTCTAGCATAAATTGTAAAACATTCTCTAGTTATTAAAATGTACTCATTAGCCTCAACAACAATGGGCGAAAATTAAAGATAAAATAGGGGAAAGCAAAATGACACCGATTTTTATTTTATTTAAATTCTGTTTGCAGATTGTGAGAATGTATTATATTAATAAACTGTTCTGCGTAATAATAAGTAATTTTATAAAGCAATTAAAATCTTTCCTAACAACGTAATAAATGTCATTTCTTGGAATTGATGTCTATAATTAAATCCTTTATTTTCGCAATAAGTCAATCTTATTTACTGAGCTTTTGAAATAATCGAATTCAATAACATACCAAATATGATTCAATTTAAAGTTTCAGCTCCAGTAAAGTATTAATATATGTGATACCTATGAAAGTATTATAAATATAAATATTTGGTATTTATTTTAACTTAAATTCAACAAACTTCTTAAATAAATATGTATGTACAATTACTTGCTAATAATGATAATATCTACGAAATAATAAACATGTCCTCTTTTGAGTAGAACTTATAAGAAAGAAGGGTTTATTCTTTTTTGCTGATTGTATTTACTATATGTTTAAACAAATAATAAAAATGTGCCATCCATTTCTATTAAATCTTATGCTTAATGTTAAATAAAACAACTCTTTCTACAGTAAGCGTATTTAGCCAAACGGGCCCGTACGCAAGCATTGAGAGGTTGAAACTTTCGTTTCCTCTTTTGGTTTATTGACTATGTCATTTGACAGTACGTTATGAAATACGTATACACTTACCTGTGAAAGAGTTTGATATTTTATAGGGGCACAGTAACTTCAATTTTGTTTCTTATATTAAGGATCTTACAGTTCTAATTTGTTTTTCTTTATTATTATTAATCTTACAGGTTTTAAATTAATATTACAGAAAAAATGATATTTTGTAGACAGTTACGTGCTACGTGTTTCCACCAGAATAACTACAGCGAAGTACAATTTCACGTTAATATTACGCTAGGATTCGTTCAATTTTCATTACTTCGACAAGCGTACGTCAATTTTTTTATAAAATGTAATTGAAATACGTATTCTAATAAATAAACATTTTTGCACCGATCTTTTGGTTTCAATTACTATCATACTTTTACAAAAATTAAAGTTAGTATATCTCTGTTACTATGTTAAACATTCTGCTTACATATGACGATTAAATATGTAAACGAGAAACTTATTTTTGATTTTTAGATATTAATTGGTGTTAGTTTAAAGGATTTTAATGAGTGTATTAAATTAAATGGGGGATGGGGATTAAAATCTTATGTTAATGTATATGCTCTATTGTTTCCGAATTTTATTAAAGATTGAAAGAATCGAAAGCTGGCTATATGAACATATGATATTAATAAAGGTAAACCATTGAGACACATTTGAATGTAAACTTAAGACTGGATTTAATGTATCACAGAGTTAATCATATAAAAGAAAGGTTAGTATCTCGCAAAAAGAGTGGAATTGAATTTATGTACGTAAATATTGATTAAAAAATCTTAATTTCGAACTGGAATTTACTACCAAGAATTTTACGTTCGTGCCTTTCGTTAATAAATGATTGATTAGATTTCATTTCTACGTATAATAATAAAATCATTTTCTTCTGAAATGAATCTCTTTGAAATAATTTTCTTAACCTATGGTATGATTTTAATAAAGGGAGACTTTTCAGTTGTACATTATCCTATGAGAAGAGCTGTTCTAGAATCTTACATCGATCCTTTTTTACCAGGATCAAGTGGTAAAACAGAATTAGGTAAGGAATATAATAAATATTTCTCAGAAACATTTCCATGTTTATAAGCACCTTACCATCAACTCGATTGTCAATAAAATATAAAAAATACCTTCGTTTTTAAGTCATTTATGTGCAACGAAATTCTTTAACACAACATTTGTTAAATAAAACCAGAGTATATGCTGGCTCGGATTAGGCTCTATTTTGTATTATAACAGGTTTGGAAGATGGTCGAGGAATAACCTGCATAGTTAATATAATTAAATAAAAAAGACATGGTTTTATAGTTGAAACTGTTTTTAGTACATTTATTCAAACATTGGCTTGAAATTTTTAGGAAATCCAAATTTAACATGTGGGGCAAGAGGAGGAATTTGTGTAAGAGTACGCCACTGTCCTGATCTAAATTTCGACGCAACAGTTCCTGGATGCACGCGTCATTATAGAGTTTGTTGTCGGATTGCAAAATTGGGCTCTCCTACAGTCGGTGTAACAAGAACCAATATTTTGCCTATGCGTTATTGGAGGGTTCAAGATCTGGACAACTCTGTAATTGATTCGTTAGCTGTTACGAATTACAATTTATTCGTTGATTTAATTTAAACGCTTCTTTAAAAACTACCGAAGATTTATTTATATGTAGTAATCCCCGGAAAGATTTATGTGTATAGATTAAAAAGCTTATATTTTATCTATATAAGAAATCTGACATGCTTGCTTCAAGGGCTCTTTAACGTCGCCGTAAGAATATATTAATTGAACATCAAAGACGTTAAATTATAATACATTAATAAAATATTTTAATCGTTACATTACTTACTATTGTGATATTTAAACTACGAGATCACAAGAGATTATACCAAATTTCATTGAAAAGAGTAAAGGCTGTTTTTTTTATATTAGCTAAAGGAATACATGGTCACAATTTTACTTGATGCTAAGTGATAGAATGTAAAGCGTGCACGCCTAAAATACTCTAGCTCTTACGTACATTACTTACTGTTGGAGCACACTAATGCTATTATGGCGTCAGATTGACATTGAGGGTGGTAGCTAGCCAGTCGGGTTCGAAAAACTACCGCCTTCCAAACTTCACCACTCTTGTGGCATGGGTATCATATTCGGCACCTTGTACTTGTACAAGGCGAGCGGTAAACCACTGAGCCACGAATGCAGTAAATTACCAGTTAAGCGAGTTTGGCGACTATATCTGTCATTGATGAAGTATTAAGATCCCTAGAAGATATTTTTCAATAGTTTTTATATTATTAACAAGTTTTATAAAGAATATTACGGTGAGTTACACGTATGTACGAATACGTTAGGTCGTTATTTTTTTATAATTTATATAACTGAAATAACAATACAAAACACGTTTATTATCACAACTCGGTAAACAGGTTAAAGTACATCTTCAAGTATGGCAACATATTTGTTACATATTAATGCATAATATGTAGATTAAGACAGAAAATTTTATGAAAGCGGAGGAAATCCGTCCACAAGTCGCAAAAGTAGAGAATTCTGCTTCTTATATACATATAAAAGACGCACTCATTTCCGTAATCTACTCATTCGTCGGAAATCATCACTAACAATGAATTATCTCTTACCTCCTTCTATCTTAATTTTTCGTATCGAAAAATTTACATTATTTTATAATATTAGTAATGGGATAGTAAAATTATCGATTGTCGAAGAGTGTTTTGACAATTATGAGGGACATTAGAAAACCCTGTCGTTCTAGTTCACATTTGTATATTGATAATTATCAATTTGAAATAATATTTTGATTAATAACATTATGAAGATAAATAAACGTTAATATTTTTAATAACAATATTTTTAATAAAATACACTATTATTATTGATGTGTTGTTTTAAAAATATATTTACATTTCCTTAGCTGTTTATTTCTGTGTTCAGATTTTCTGTTACGGGTATTCGCGCTTGATCCCGCAGTGAAATTTGAAATAATTAACTTTAAAGAACCATTTTCTTTTACTACAAACACTAAAAGCAGCTACGTTTGAATTTTTACTTCTAGTTATCTAGGTTAAGCTTACACTTTTAGAAATTCAGACAAAGGTGAAGTGAAATCGTATATTTTGAACGTAAAAATTGTATATTTATGCTTTCCGAAATGGAACTGTAATGTAATTAAAGCTTTTAAGGTCATTAATTTATTTACAAGCTTAAATGTCTGTAGAAAATATTTTCAAAAGGCTTGATGAATTATTTTAAAATTTTTAACAATAAACATGTTTGGATTACGTCCTTTATACATCTCAATATAATAAATAGCAAAATTAATAAATTAATCGCACAATTCCTCGATATGGCACCATTCAATACGCAATGTATCAATTAGGGAGCTATTTATTTAATATATCGCAGTATTTCACCTGTTACTTAAATGTAACCTGTGATTAATTAACCGTGACATACTTATTTACGAGGCTTTTAAGATATTATTTATATGACGTTAGTACTTAAAAAAAAGACCACTTAATTTACAATTTTCATTGATCCTCTCTTAGACAGTGTTATCAGGATTCTAAGTCATAAATTTAGTGTAATTTGAATTATTTATGACGAATATTAAGACTGACTCATTGGTATAATGGTAGTAACACTCCCTCTTACACCACTCGTGGGTTCGACTTCCACTCAGGATAAATAGTCATGTGATAAACATTTGCGATTGTTTTGTGTTTCGTTGTTAATATATATTTATT
>DWQX01005742.1:0-12475 GCA_018245475.1 Pharmacophagus antenor
TTTCTTCGAAGCCACACTGAAACAGCGGTCGGTCGGCCAGCCGGTCGGAAGGTGTCGACAAGCGGCGGCGGCCGTTTTAGCATCATCTACCTTACACGGGACGTGTGTATGCGGAAAGGACGGATAGGACCGGGACGTGTTTGAACGGTTAGCGGATTATGATTTTAAATAATTATCAGTATTATGATTTATACTAGCGCTTTTATATGGTTATGATTCGATTTAATTATTTGAATTATCTCAAGTGCAGCCTATAAGTTTGCTTGTTGCGATATCAGAAAACATTATTTGATATAATTTATTGATACAGGCGTTACTTTACGTAACTCCATTACTTAACACATTATCGACAGGTGACGAAAAAGAAATTCTCTCATCTTGTGTTCTTCTCGATAAACCTATTACCGCACAGTACAGTAGAGTTAAAAAACTGAATGATCGTCTTAAGTTTGTCTCTCGATAGGCATCAGCTACAAAAGTCAGAATAACGGGCTGAACGTGGACGAGCGGCGACGACGAAAAGCCTAAGATCGGCTTCCGGTCGATAAAGTGTTATTAAACAAAAATTAATTTGCTAATTTCCGATTTGTTTAATCGCAAATACCACGACTGAACGATTCGGTTCGAACCCGTAACATCTGCTGAGGGTCTGGCGCGTGTACTTTAATTTACTCTAGATTATATTTTAGTCATAGTATTTCTGATTAAATAAAGCGCTAATCAGCGAATTGTAATCATGTACCCGTTCCACATTGACATTTTAGTGTCTTCTCTTCTTTACTAAGTTCACAACATAGTAATACGTCAATCTGAATACACATTAATATTACTATAAGATTTTAAAATGTTTTGATAGTATCATACTGTTAGGTTTTACGCAGGTCACGAAGAGAGAGTATTTATAAAAGTCTTCTAATTTTCGAATGCTATGCGACAAATTTATTCACTAAGCGATCAAAAAAACAAGTACGAAAGTATTGTACGATTTAATGCTTCAAAGTCTTTTATAAATAAGTCCGCCGCCTTAGAGAAGCAGAAGCGAGAAGTGGTATTTCCGGAAATTTAAGCGATTTAGCCCAGTCGCTTATATATCCGCTAGTAAGCCGATAGACGAAGTCTGTCCATTAAAGAACAACAATACACCAGGTACACGTACGGCGATAACAAAACGAGCGCAGAGAGAGAGAGCGAGAGAGAAAGAGAGTGTGTGTGTGTGTGTGTGTGAGAGAGAGAGAAAGGGAGATGTAAAATACAAAATATTACACATTATAAATTTTGTATAAATAAATAACAAAAATTTTGTAACGAAACCGTTGCATTGTATTTGCGACATTGTTGCATTTGTAAATAAGTTCAAAATGTTATTACAAAATGTACGTTCAAATAGTGCGCTAACACGTTGCGGACCGGTCGTTCTACCGTCAGCCGTACCCACTGACCGGCTGTTTGTTCGCGTCAAACGTTGTTGAATTAGCGATTTGTTCGTGGTAAAAATATGTAGCGGGAAATATTTCCTATTTACAACAATTTTTATTTTTATATTCTCCAATGAGTAAACATATTTACGTAATTCTTTATGACATGATAAAAGTGGAGACTTCCTTTAATTTTTTTTTTACGGGGCTCTCTTTTTGACTCCGTTCCACAAAGTTTAGATAACTATATTCAGCCTATTCCGATCACTGGTTATGATTGGTTCGTAAAAAAAAAAAGAGTAATTAATTCGCTATACTTATGAAAAATATCGTTAACAACCACGTCCTAGAGATGCGACATCGCGTCTCCCGTCCCGAACGAAGGAATATGCAAGGCGATGTATCTCGTCGAGAGATATCTCGTCATCCCTAATTCCGCGTCATCCGTCCGCAATGTGTCAAGCGTAGTCGCTCGACTGTCGCCCACATAAGCGAGCCCCTTTAAAGTGGATAATATCACAGTCATAGGCGACCGTTTCCGATTCGTCCGCCGCTCTCGCAGTGCCCTTGACTCACTGGACGCTGACTCAGCGTTCATTAGTAATCAATAAGCCACAGAGATAACCTCCGGTTCGTTGAGAACGCAGAGCAAAATTACGCATCCGAAAACAAGTTTCTTGACTCTTTGTTGTCGTTGTTTTTTTTTTTATTATCGATTATGACCTTACACACATGACCTCGATTTCACCTGATGTTAAGTGACTACGAGACATAACATGAAGAAGCGTGTTCCAGAATATTTCTACCATGCGAATATATTTAATGCACGCACATTGTATACGATAAAATAAAATCGATGCATCGAACTGAAGACTCTATAAAAGGGTGACGGCGCTGAGATGACCACTTGACGGTAACAAAAGGGCTACAAAGGAATTACATAGGCGGCGAGAGTAGGTTCGTGATAGACCGGGGCCGGAATACATTGTAGCGACGCAATTAGCTGTGAAGCGACAAGCCACTCCAATTAATGTTCCTTTTTCATCGGAATCACAAAAAAGAATTGAAAAAAAAAAGTCATGCCGAGATGCTTCCACGTGAACGGTCATTTATTTAAAAATATTTTATTGTTCCACACATCACAAGCAACTTGAGAGACCGTAAATAATGTTCATTGCTTAGTTATATTTTGTTAGGCCCCACACGAAATTATCCACTGCGAGAGAATGACGTCATCAGATCTTGTATGCGTGCATGTAGTAGGATTGCAACAAATAAAATGACATTATAAGATTCGAAAATGCACACATTTAAGATTTAATTTTCTTAATATATTTACATAATCATCTATCAATTGTTGGATATAAAATCATATGTAATTACTGATTGGCCCGTTAGTGTAATGGTGGTAACCCTGCCTCTTTCACCATGGGTCGCGGGTCTTATTCCTGCTCAGCACAAACGTTCACGTGATGGACATTTATGTTTTTTCTGTGTCTGGTTGCTAATATATATTTAAGTACATTTTATCATACCATATGCTGAGCTATCTTGATATATCAAGTACTATTATATGCGAAAAGCGACCCAGATTATAAGAGTGAATAATGGGTAACCCCAATGGATATGAAATATTCGGAATGTCCTAAATAAGAACAGAACTAAACTAATCTGAATCATTTTAACTAACCCTACTTAACACTTTATATAGCGGTAGCCGATTTTTTGGGCACTTCGTCGTCGCCGCTCGCCCACGTTCAGTGGGTTATGGGTATTCTGACTTTTGTAGCTCAAGCCTATTGAGAGACATACTTTCAGACGATTGTCGAGTTCTTGTAACTCTACACGTTCACTTTTAAATGAATAAAATAAAAGAACATGTGCGGTAATGAGTTTATCGAGAAAAACACAAGACGAGAGAATTTCTTTATCGCCAATTGTCGATAATGTGTTTAGGTATTCTCAATCTCAATCTCCGAAATGTAATTGTTGTTTAGCGAACGAAACGTATACACGCATCATCATCAAACTGCTGTATAGATGTGGGAGAGCACTTGAATTTGCGAGGTGCTAGCGAGTTATTTCATGAAGAACATCACTCGCCCCGGTGCAACCGATCCGCAGCAGGTCAACGGGCCGCGAGTTGGACGGGGACGAGGGCACTTCGAAATTCAAAATGAGACCGAATTTTTTTTTAATTCTGTTTTTTTTTTACAACCAGCCTGGCTCTACGCCCACGGCACTCGTCAGCCCACCAGCGCTACCTGAATAAGTGCGGTATGCATTCAGGCGTTGTATTCGAAATTTTTATTTTCACATTCACCGAATTCAGCATTCGAAAATTTGTTATTTTTGTTTTACCTCGAACACTGGCGTATATACTGCGCGGTTCTTAATTTTTATATAACATTATTTTTTTTAATTATGAATCCTCTTTTCACCCGTGCGTAACACTGTGACAGTAGCGACAGCCGACTTTCTTTTCTGCGTGTCGGAAAATATTTCAAGCCTTTGGCTCCAAGAAAGTCTTCGGCTGGATTACGCTTATGTTCGATCATTAACTGGTATAAACTAGTTAGTGTCTTACAGCTAGCGAATTCGATTTATATAGAATTCAACGAACATACCAAAATGTTATATCTTTGTTTACAAATTCAAAACTAACTTTCTCTTTTCATATTTTGAAATGCTGCTCTAAAACATTAGGGATAAAAGTATCAAGAGTATAAAAAAAATATGACATTTTTTTAATCTACCGATCATACCAAATGTATTTCCGTTCATATAAATCATCAAACAGACTTCATTAGGATTTAAGATTATGAAGAAAAAAAAAACAACGTATTACACTTATTATAGAAGTCGTAACATGTATTTCGGAACAGTCTTACGAGATCAAATGTGGTAAGATCATTTTAGAATGGAAAAACCTTTCATATACATGACAAAATCAAATACCATTCGAGCTTCACGATTCAATAAATTGATTTTTAAAAGCACTAATCTTGTGTTGAGCTGCGAAATGCGATAAAATCTTCACACTATTCGAACGAAGATGTTAAAGTATTAAATAAAAACAATGTAATATAAATAATTAAAAAACAAAATAATAATGTCGTTATTCAAAAATATATTTTTTTTTTAATTAAATAGACAAGGTTTCATCTTATTTGTACTTGATCTCTTTCTTTAGTCGGAGTAGGCGACCGAGCAAGCGGTTCGCCTCACGGAGTATGTTCACCTTCGCCCACAGACGGCCGCAGTGCCAGGTGAGTAGCAACCGCGTAGCCGACCTTAGAGGAGAGTGTAGGCTCTTTCGCTTGAAGGCACTTAAGTCGTGTCCGTCCGGAAACAACGCTGGCGACGGCCGATTCCAAACGAAGGGTCGTGAGTGGTTAAAAGTCGCGCTTGAAACGCGTAGTGGAAGGGTTGCCAATCATCGTGGTGGTATGGTGAGGATGGAAGATAATCTTCGACGCATGATGTCTAAACGCAAAAGCTTAGAACAAATAACAACTACGATAATTCCAGAAGAGGATAACCTTTCATATACTTAACAAAAACAAAATCCATTCGAGTTTCACGATTCATAACTCCGATCGTAATATGCACTAAAATTTTGTTAAGTGGCAATAAAATCTTACAATTCATAATTAAAAAAAAAAAACTTAAAATATTATACAAAAACAATGTAATATAAAATCAATATTTAAATAAAAAAAAAATAATACGCGCAATTCAATAGACAAAGTTGCATTTTATTTCTAATTTGTTCTCATACATTATTACTCATAATGGACTTGAAAAAATTATGTCATACAAAACTAGGAAGTAGACGGGTGCGGCGACAAGATTCACCTTATTAGATTATAGCAGTTAGTTACATGTTTCAATTTCACGCCCTTGGCCACCATGTGGTCGTTTAGTTTTGCGTTTACAGTTAATTGACATTAACATATAGATGAAAATCTTTAACGTGTTATATTTTAATATTTCTTCCGTTACGTGAACACCGATGCAAATAAAATAAATAGGATTTATAAGAATTTTAAAATTTACTTATATTTCTTTTTAGTTAATTAAAAATCGTCACTGAGGAGATTAGTTAACTTATCGGACCGTCTATTGAACAAAATTATTTGACCGATGCAAATAAAATAAATGATGATTATGAAATTTATAAAAAATTAAATTAATAGATTTTATTGAAATTTTAAAATTTACTCATACGTTATTTACTTTTGTTATTTTAAAAATCGCCCCTGTAGTGGTTAATGTGACACACGGATATGAGTGATACGATTTCAATACGTTTCAATATTCATAACCGCTGAAATGTTGTAGGTTTTGCGGTTTTAACATTCCACAAACAAAGGGTTCGCTTTCGCCGAGCAATCATTTCAACATTGTACAGGCCGTACTTTTGTCTGCAAATGGTAAATGCAATGTGCAAGCTGCAGTCATTTTCACACTGCGCCCATTGTTCGCAGATTCTATTAGGGGAGATCGGTACTACGTGAGCATAAAACTTTAAAAGTCAATGTGAATAGTCCCTTATATAGCAGATTCATCCATCCCTCTGATAATAAAATACTAATTTATCATTCGCACCATATTCATGGAAATCTTAAATAAAACGTTTACCGCTTATATTTAGTAACATAATAGTAACAATAGCTGAAGTCCACTTTCTGCAACCTATTTCATTACGTAATGCAATAAAGATTTAAAAAAAAAACTTGTTAAATTTTGTCAATATTATGACGATTTAAATAAAATTGTGTAGAAAGTTATAAAACAACGTCCGTTGTATGATCGAGTAATTCGTTCATTCGTTCATTCGGTGGTTACGTTCGTTCGTTTCGTTCATCTAACCTCACTTCGAAAATGTTCAAGTCATCAAACACATAAAACTCTCCAATATAAAGCGACAAAAAAATATATTAATAATTTTACAATTAATAAAAATAATTAGCGAAATTACGCTTAGATACGTACACATTAAGGTTAATTTTAATAGCAAATAAACATAGAAGGTGCGGTATTTTTAATTTAGTTGAGTAACTGAATTTCTATAGGAATTATTCATGGCGCATTTTGTTACCTATTCAATTTGTAATTAAATAAAATAATTATAAAAAGATAGTTTTTTGTGTGGTTGTGAACAGACGACTAGAGCTTTCGTAATTTTTTTTTTAAAGTTTAACGTATACGACTGCGAACGGAGAGAGCAACGCTTTCTAAAGGCCTTTCTGTTTTGTTCGCTCAATAGGAAGTACATCCATTAGTTTAATCAATGGCGCCACGAGTATTTATGAGATTAATTTCATTATATACACTCCGGAACCGTTGACCCGATTATTATTCATTCATAGTTCGGTTAGTTTCGTTTTTGTAAAGCGATTACGGGTTTTGTTTGTGGTTTTTATTAGAGTGCCACTTGCGCTCGGTAAATCGCATTGGGCACTGAACCGATAAATGTTGTTATGATGTCGAATCAGCACAGAGCTCGATGATTTTTAAAGTATAACACTTAAAAGGATTCGAGAAACATAAGAGAACTTATTTTTCGCTGGTTTTTTTTTATAAGGTATGAACGGCTAACACTTGATCTAGTTTTCTCCTGATGTCGAGTGACAATGAGACCATAGGTGGTGACTTGTGTGTTCGCAGAGAATACTTCTGGCTCTCACATGTATGACTACGTGAACACAGCAGTGATGTTATGGCCGCAAGTTGACATTGAAGGTGGTAGCTATCCAAGCGGGTTCAAACCACCATCCAGACTCCACGAGATCTCGAGTGTAGCTGCAATCGTTTTACCGCCTGTCTTGTTACGCTGATGTCCCCAGTTCGATTACCGGGCCACAAGCGTTGTGGAGTCTGAATCGCGGTAAGGTTTTAACCCCGCCTAATTGCAACAGTGTTTAAACACTACCGTATAGATAAATAAATGGAAAAATCACGTTATGTGCTATTTTTTTTATGGTAGATGCGTATATAAATGCCTTGCGGGGGCACGTATTGTGTTATGTTTCTTGAATTATTAACCCTTCGCACCCGAGCGGCGCTGCAACGGCGCCATGGTCTTTTGTAACTGGATCTCCTTATTTACAATGTGCGATAAGATAGTTTTCTCGGAAGTACTTCCGTGGACTAGGCTCTGCTTACATTGTAGCCAAATCTTAGCTCAATTTAGTTATTACTTATACACGTTTGTTTGCTTATAAATGTTTTTCTAGTACCTTTAAATTATTTTCCGAATTCTGCCGAAATCGTCTCCAGTTGCCGGATGGCACAAGCGAAAAAGGCCTCACCTATGTGTCAAAATCAATTAAATGCATTGCGATTTGAATATTAATCGCTCTTTTATTTGCATGAACCTTCTTACGATTCTGGATTTGTTCAGAATTACGGATTCTTGCGAGGTGATGTATTTCTTTTAGATTCATCATCCTGAGGCTGCGAAGGAGATTATGTGGGGATAGCACCTGATGTTGATAGCACTATGGGAACGGCATATACTTTTTGTCTCCACGTTGTAGCTACTTCATCCATCGGCTCTGCATATTTTTTATAAACTTTTACACGTATTAAACACGCAATCATTGTCTATCGTTACTTTAACTATATCTTCATTTTCCGCCACCACCCGAGTTAGCTGGATGATATCACTTATAGTGATAAGTACGCCTTTGTACAATTTTATTTCATAGACCCAACATGTAATTGTGATAAGTCCGCTTTTGTACAATTTTATTTCATAGACCCACCATGTAATTGTGATAAGTCCGCCTTTGTAAAATTTTATTTCATAGACCCAACATGTAATTGTGATAAGTCCGCCTTTGTACAATTTTATTTCATAGACCCAACATGTAATTGTTTTTTTTTTTATGCACAATAAAGTATTCATTCGTTCGCTGATCATTTCAGAAAACACTTTCTGCATATTACTTGTTGGAAAAGCTATGCCAGTTGGATACCCAACTTAATTTATCTTGTAAAGTTATTATTATTATTTATTTTAATTATTTTCTTCTCCTTTTTTAAGGGTTAAGTTAAAGTGCGGTTGTTGCTATTGGAAACCTGTTTTCACCTCGTATGTGGTTGCAGAAGTTAAAAACTACCTGGTGATGTGGCATGCGTTTACAGCTGTAGCTTTTTGGAGGAGGTTAATAATATTAGTAGGTAACTGCAGACCGTTTGGGCTATTACTGAGTGTTTTAGTATTTCCTATAATTAGCATTTAATTCGTGATGAGAACAGAAATGGAAAAGCTGATGCAAAAAAAAAGCGACCACTTTTAATGGTCACATAAGGGAAATGTTCACTCGCAATTTGTTTTTATTATACTCGATAAGTTAGTGAGGTTAGCCTTCTACTGCAGAAGACTTCGAACAAACAGGCTTATTAGGTCTCCATATAAGCGAAATTAAATTTTCCCGTACATATATATAACGTAATCATCGCGTTTTCAATGTATTTTTTGCCTGTAGAGCAAGCCCGATCATTTATACACGCATTTACATAAAAAAATATTTTAATTTTATCGTTCATTTCACCTGATTTTAAGTGACAACGAGGTCGTAGATGGTGTAATGTTCGTTCAGAATACGTCTGGTTATCACATGTACGACTGCCGGAATACAGCGACGCTGTTATGGTGGCAGGTTCAAGTTGAGGGTGTAAGCCGGCCGGGTGGTTTTTAAGATGTCGACCTCCATTCAGACTCCACTGCGCCGGGAATCGCATCCGAGTCTTTTGCGTTAGAACGCAATCCGTAAACCACAATCAGTATACTAATCATAATCAGTATACTAGTATCTCATAGTTTATCCTTTAATTTAATTTTTTTTTTGTCGATGTATTTGTTGATGAGAAACAATTCTTTACAATGAATACACGAAGAAGGCCACCGTCCAGACTCCACTACATCTGTGTCCCGGGAATCGAAACCGGGACTTCCGCAACGAGGCAAGCGGGTAAACTAGTGCGTCATGGAGGCAGGCAAATTAAATAGTCATTGTCAATCGAAATTAAGACGATGTTTTTTTTTTATTTATTTATCTACGTGTCTACACCTGGTAACATTTCAAACATCTTAATGCGTCATACATTATTTATGTAGGGTGTGCTGCTCTTTCGAAATCGTGTGCGAGCACCGTCACTGATTTTAACGTGACTTGAAAACTTACATTTACCGTTTAATAAAACTTATAATGTACCTCCCCATTACGTCAAATAATGTTTATTTTTACTATAGAATCGCGGTACATGGTACCGGTGAATGTGAAGTTAATTTAGCGAGAGGGAAAGATAAAGAGAGCCTTTTAAATAAAGGAAGCGGTCCATTTTGGCGCTTTCCGTGATACACTAGCGAATTTATTTCTATGGCGTTGCTAACTTTTTAAAAAGAAAAGGGACGCCCTCCCACCGAGACATGTTTAATATTACGTGACGTAAATGAAATATCATGATATGATTCGGAAGGTGGACGTAAAAAAAAAGGACGAATTTGTGAGCAGATTCTTTATCAAGCGTAGAGTTTAGACGAAATTAAGTAATAAAAATCGAGTCGTCTCTTAATAATATATTCGTATGGAGATTCATGCATAAATTGTATATTAATAATAACAATAATTAATACGAAAACATAGAGCAAAAACAGATATTAAAAATTACTAGCTATTTGTTACTATTTGGTGCTTACGATATAATCATTATCTTTATGAAAACGCTTGTAGTAAGAAGACATGTCATTCTCTCGCATGTCTTTTTATGATTATTGTATAATTACACTTTTCCCTTTTGTCGAATTCATGCGAACCATGTATCGATACAATAAGTATACTTTTATTTTTATTTTTTTTTCTTCTCGTTCACCCCTGTTACGCTTTGACTGGGCCTATATATTACAATTCTTTTAATTTCTTATTTATTGTTCACGCTTTCATTTCGTCTTTCTTTTCATAAATAAGTATACTTTGTCAACTGTTGTATTAGTTTCATAGGTTATGGGCTAACAACACCTTTTTTGTTTTAACGTGTGGGGAAATGCCTTCGCGGTGGCAAAGGCAGATTATGTGGGACCCGCACCGATTGAAACCCCCACGACGTTCCGTCTTCGACGCTTTTTTCGCAGGGTCACGCGAACGCTGTCGCAGACCTCCGCGACCCCGTGGGCTGACAGCACCTGACCTCGATTTCACCTGATGTTAAGTAACAGTTGACGGTAAAGCGTGTTCGCATAATATACCTGGCTTTCACGGCAGCTTGACATTGAGGGTGGAGGCTGACCAGGCGGGTAACCAACTATACCAAAGTGTTTCATATCACAGCGATTTAAAACAAAAGATAATGATATCAACAGAAAGAAAGAGTCTCTGATCATGTCAGAGGAACACGCGGTATTAAAAAAAAAGCAGGCGGGTTTGAAAAACCCTACCTCCGTCTTTTCGATTCTTCTATATATATATTCTGTTTTCAAAAAGAAAAGTTATGAAATTATCGTTTTAATGTTGCTAACCATTTAGTCTTTAGCGAGGATCACTCACTATCAAGTGAACGACGGCTTGTTTCTTAGTATAATATACATACATATTTGTGGCAATCATCAAAGTAATTCTATTTCGTTGTCACAACAACAATTGTAAGTGGGAAACTCTAGGGAAAGAGAACTTTACAATTGATTAACAATCTGTATATGATTTACTACCGATTCGACAACTCGAGCTCTCTTGTGGAGAACACATTAAGAAACTTAGAAAGCACTTTTTGGCTAATTTAAATATCTTATTTATCATAACATTAAAATGTCGTTGCTAGTTGAAACATTATAAATATCGCGATAAAAGGTAATAGGTGTTGCTAACCGCACAAACAACTCTTCTGATGACCACTCCCCAATCTATTCGTCCAAGACTGGCACGGCACTCGAACGTAAAAATAATTGAAACGTAGTGTATTTTTTTTTTCTCGTTCCCCGTTTTACGTTTTGACGGGGCCTAAACTTTCTTTTATATTTTATCTTATATATTATTCTCGTTTTTACTCCTTTAATACTCATAGTAATTTTCTCGCTCACATATCTCCCCTTCCATACCACATTCCATTTCCTTCTAATTTATTCCATACCCCACGCTTAAATAAAATAGAGACATATTGTTTATTTATTTAACATTAGTATCTTAATTTCTACTTTGTAATTTATCTCTTAATTAATATCAAAGTTTTATTTTGTTACATTTATTGTTTTACTTGTTATCTCATCCTTATCTTTATTCTATGTTTTATTTATTTTCATTGTCTTACTAGGAAACGTAGTATTGCCAGCTTCAGCAGTTTCAGTTTTAATTAAAATTATTCGCTAAGGATTATTTGCAATGTTAAGATGTGGTCTAACTAATTATATAATTATATTCCCATACAAATAATTCTTAGCCAGTCATTTTATTAACCGATTTTAAGGTTTATTATAGTAATTTGAACAACTTATTTTATAATGAATTTAGAACATATTTTGATGTTGCTAACATATGTATATTTAGAAAAAAAAAATACATTTTACATCGTACGTCATAAAAACATGTCGCCTCTTTCTCTGATGCAGGTGTTATTAATGATATGACATCTTGTGGTATGAAGATATAACAGTACAAATAGCGTCTTGATCCTAAAGTAATTTATATCCGTCGCAAGTGTCACGGGATTTGAGTTATTGGTCGGTTACCAAAGTTGCGTTATCACTGCGGTGGTCGAAGTGACAAGTTGAAAAATGTTACATTGAAATCAATTTTTTGTTTATGTTAAAGTGACAACGAGGCCGTGGACCGGTGTTTCCCAAAGTGGGGCGTGGGTCCCACAGGAGGGCGATTCTGTCATTTAGAGGGGGCCAATCAGTGACTATAAAAATAGTGTAATTCATTGAATTTTTAATTTTACGCTGTTTTTGGAGGCATTATATAAAAACTGCAAGGGTTTAGGGGGACATGGAAACATTTTTTACGCAAAAAAGGGACATGGGTACTGCTGCTGCTGCTGGATTCGGTGAAGTTAGC
>DWQX01005743.1:0-12471 GCA_018245475.1 Pharmacophagus antenor
TCTTCCTTAGAGGTCGTCAACGAAGTTGCGACACCCCGAGTATTGCGGCTATCTATAGGGGATGGTGATCATTTTCCATCAGGTGAACCGCTCGCTTGATTGCATACTCTTCCTATAAAAAAGAACCTGCTGACAAAATAGAGAAATGCTAATAAAATACAAGTAGTGTTCAAAGAGGTTCACGGCAATGGTGAGCCGCAGAACTAAAGTCAATGGAACGGCATACCAGACAGCATTTTCGCTGCTACAGTCGTCGTTTCGCCTCCGGGCATGTCCAGCTCCGCCAGGTGCACCCTGCCGAAGGCGCCGCTACCTATCAACACGCCCAGATGGACCCGAGTCCGTGTCACTTCCCATTCGTCGGTGGCGGATGTCTTTAACGAAAAGATTTTTATTTATAATTTTACGTTTATCATGGTATAGTGTTGAGACGAGCCGTTATACCTAATCAAATTAGAACCTATTTGTGGCAAACTCAGGAGTAACAGTCTGACATAATTTGGCTATGTTATGAGAAGGAATGAAGAAAATTTCACTAGTAGGGTCAAACCTGAGTGGAGAAGCATATACAGAGAGAGGAAGAACAAAGAAAAGATGGATGGAAAGCTTAGTGAGGGATATGTGTGTCAAAAGTGGTAATATAGAGATCAAGGATTATAGAGATGTATGTAGTAAGATTACATACTGTGTCGACTCCAAATGAACGAGTTAAGGATCTGGAGGGTTGTGAAGTTTATCAAACTAGCTTAGCCGTAGCTGGCTATATCATATATATCATCGTTTATATCAGACCATTGGCGTAGACGCCCAGTGTCACTTACCATTACGGGATATTGAGGTCTAGTAAAAAGTGCAGATAAAAAAATAATTACTGTACATGTTGAAAAGTCCAGCTTGTTTCTTTTAGTATAGACCAAGAATAAAAGGGTTGAAAATGTGATATTATATAATTGTTAATATTCAGAGACATCAGATAGACAGACTAATAACATTTTCTCGAGATGATGGAAAAAATAATTAAATTGAAGACAGTATTATTAGAAAGATGAATAATATCTTTTCGTTTATCTCACCCCAAATTCCTTGTGGACATACAGTGGACTGTCTTCCACTTGACCACGTGCCGGTGCGTCAGCGATTCTGTTAACAAAGAGGTAATAAACTGACACAACAAAAACGATTTATATTTATAAATCTGTAGAGTTATTGCCTATATTGCGAAAATTCACACGATGTAACAATTAGGCCGAAGATTGTGAATTGGCGCTTGCCCAAAATAATATGCACACACATGTTTCAGTGACCGGAACACAATAACGGCAGGTGAACATTCAGCCTCAGCCAGGCGGGCCCTAAAAAGTCTACCTCCGGGCTCTACTGCTCATGCGACCTCGTAAACAAACCCGTGACCTCCTAACAAAGCAAGCGACAAACCACTGTGTCACGGAGGCATACTAAGTATTAAGTCAGGATTTACTTAAAGGATTTTGTCCTTACGAACACACTAATATTATAAACGAGATGGCTTGTTACATTTTCAAGATTAAAGTGCTGAAACACTTTTTGCGTATTTTCGTTTGGATAAATGGGATGTTGGGGTAATCTTTGTTGCGAAAATATAACATGTATTATATGTAATGGCAGATGAAAATATCTTACATTTGAATATGAGGATATTACAATAATATCATTTTTTTTGGTTACGATCCTATTATTTTTTTTTCATTAAAGAATAGAAATCTCATTAGCGTTTATAATTAATTTACAGTGAGATAATGCGCGGGGAAGTGGTGTAATAGAATCTTGCTTCTGTTATTTAATTGACTGGGAAATTGTGACGGGAAAATGCTGTTTCTAGTGGAGTTAAATCTTTTCTCGATTGTTTAGATACTACCTAAACATATAAAAGGTTTTTTTATTATCTAATGTTTATCACCGTACACTCATACATAATAAAAACAATTGTTTGTGATGGATCTATAATTATAACATATTGGATTCACAACTTTCCTTTGCGCTAATAAGATTGAAATTTGATTGTTTTAAGTTAATATACGAAACAAATAATAAAGTTTACTGTTTCCAATATATTAAAAATCCTTTGATTAATTACGAAATTTCATAAATGATTTTAAAATTATCTCGTATAATATTCTAATGGCATATAATATATTCTACATTAATTGCACGATGCTATCGATTAGAATGCCCCTCACTACGTCAAGTGTCAAGGGTCAGAACTTGCGAGACAACAATGATGTAACGTTTACGCAAATCTTACTGTAAAATTACACGCGTAGACCCATTATGTTACCAATGTTATCATATTTCTAAGTTATTTTATACTCTACCACTTTATACTAAGACTCTTTTTAACGATCCCAGATAAAATCGTTAGAGGAATTAGGGTTGGGAAAGTTACAATTCGACGTCGATTATTGGTTCGAGTTCATTTTTGTGAAAAGATGGCTTCCGCACATGCTGTGACCTTAATAAACAATCGTAGTTTCATTTCTAATGGCGACAAAAATATTAATTCGTATCTTTTAACAAACGTATTTTTTTACTACATTATACACTATTAAAAGAAAATGTTAAAAATAAATCATGTCGATATTGAAGGCGTTCTTCAGCTAACAGCTTTGCTAATTAGTTGTA
This sequence comes from Pharmacophagus antenor, assembly GCA_018245475.1. NCBI lineage: Eukaryota > Metazoa > Arthropoda > Insecta > Lepidoptera > Papilionidae > Pharmacophagus > Pharmacophagus antenor. Next base: position 2,659 of record DWQX01005743.1, read on the forward strand.
GTAATAGAATAAAAAAGCTAACGAGTTTTTAATATCAACAAACAAACTGCCAGCATTAACCTGCGTGTAATTAATCGAATCAAATGTGACAGGTTTGTTCAGATCGGTCATGTAAACTGCAATTTTCCCACCTTTGTATTATTTAGTTACATGCATATGAAATTGTTGCAATCATAAAGGATATAATTAACCGTGGTAATGGAGTATCGTATACGGATCAACGCAGTTTCATATCATCATTAATCATTATTTGATACTATATGATACTATAACCTAGTGCAGGGATCGGCAACCTTTTCAGTCGGAAGAGCCAAAAATTACAATTTACAAAATTTCAGTGTTTAAAGAGCCACAGAAATTACTTTTGCCAATAACAAATAGTACTTGCACGAATAAAGACTTTTTTGGTGAAAAAACTAATCCTTTTAATCATATATAAGTAGTACTACTTTAACTTTTTTTTTATGACATAAACTATATTTGCGTGTGGGATTAAACAGTCGCAGCTTCAAATCCAAAGAGCTCCATGTTGCGCGAGAGCCGCAGATTGCCGACCCCTGGCTTAGTGCATTCATTAATATTTCAAATACACAACTGTTTCTGGCGTTCAGCATCTCGCCGCGGCGAAACTCGAAAGTTCTATATCTCTAATGTTCTTCTCATCCATTTTATTATCTTTAACACAGTAGACAATATGTAAGTCAATTCGTATAACAAATTTCTAGACACCGACTTTTTCATTAATATTTTTATGATATACCTTCTGTAATAGTGAATATCGTCGTTGTAGAGACAAAAGTGGCAAATTTAAAAGTTTGTCTCTCTCAGTTTGTATGTTGCTTTATCACAATGAAACTATTGAACGTGTTTATAAAAAAAAATGTTCTAAAATTGTCGTTTATTCCAGTTAATATTTATAGAGCATCTTAATACATTAGTAAAATGTTCAGTCTCTCGGGATAATAGACAATTTTTCTTCTTTTATTCTTTATGATAATGTAGTCATAGGCTTTGGCTAATTGCTAATGAATTTTTTAATATTTTGATGACCTTCAGATCTCTACTACAAAACTTCGTTAGAGCACCTGTGTTTTTATTTGTATACTTTCGCTAATTATATTTATTCTTTTTATTACGAAAAAAAGAGTTCATTAATTTATATTTATTTTGGAAATATAAAAATGTTACACGTATTTGGCAGGCGCTGGCGGGTCTAGCGGGAAAAGCAGTGTATTATTAATCTATTGAAACCTGAAAATTCATCTAGAACCATCTAAGTATGGGACGTCAAAATTGCGTTTTGCCGCTAACCCAATCGACATATTACTTGGCTTGATGTTTATGAGGTTTCATTTCCAAGCCACATGTACCGGTTTCGATATACGCAACTATTCCGAAGATCGTGTGGTAATATCTGTTTTGTTCCTGCTCTCGCGCTGGTAACAAATTACCTGATCGCGTGTGCTGCTATTAGCACACGAGCACCATGATAGGACGTGACCATGTTACCAGTAATTACATTTAGATGAAAACGTCTTCATTTAAAAAAAATCAACATGACTTACAAATGAGTTTCTTCAACTACAATCGAATTATGTTTGATAATGATCATTCAAAACTGAGGTCATACGTCAGTCCATTCCAGGATCGTTTTAGGAGTGCTTGGTGTAGGCCTATATCTGGTAAGGGACTTTAAAATTTTGCCCATTGTTACATAAACATGTAATATCTAACACGCTAAAATTACTAAATGTCTCCCGGTTTTAGTGATTATTTCTTTAGTAATCATGTAGTACTGTGATACGGTTAAAATGCGCTGTAACTAGTGATTTAGTATTTAATTACTGCATACGGAGTTGTGTATATTTTCTAACTACCTCATTGTGTTATCATCATCCCCTGGTGAATGCTTTTTTTCATCGTATCGTTGAATACCATACATGTTCACAATAGGGTTTCATGCGGTCCAAAGGCTTTGTCATACGAACGTCGGCATTAACAATAATCTTCACTAATGTTAGAATTTTTATAATTTTTTTTTTGTAAACTTAAAATATTTCGTGTCCGTTTTTGGCCCATACATTGCTGTAACTTTATTGCAACAGGCATGACCGTAATGACACATCATCTAAGGATTAATTTCTCGAATAAAAATTGAGAAAAAATATATATGTTCATATTAACGACAACAGTTGTGTCATTGTGTAACTAGAACTTGTAACCTAGATCCTACGTTAACCACGAAGCTAATGGTCAGTTAATTTGTATCCACACTATTGTAACATTAAATCGTTCCGATCACCACCTTTCACTTGAACTTTGACTTTATCGGAACACGAAAGGGTTTTACTAACTAGATCAACCGATGAGCTCTCAAAATTTAGTCGGTCAAGAATACAATTATGTAACTTAATTTTATTTACATTTCTTTATTCATTACCTATTTTTTTATTTAAAAGTGTATTTTTATTAAACTTCTGCGTTTATACCTTTGAGACAAGGAATTATCATTTAATACCGGGTGAACTATAAATTCGTATCGCCGATGCAAATAAAAAAAAATTTGCATCTACTCCAAGCTTTAAACTCATCTTTGAACACGGTATATCACAAGGAGCTAGTAAGGGGAATATACTTGGAAGCAATTCTATAAGTTCCATGTATAGTGGAACATTTTTATGAATTGGTTTTGTAGTTCAGGAATTGAAATTATAATACATGTTACAAAGTGTTACATTTGAACCTACACAATAAGTAACTAACTAAGTTGATAATAGGCTCTATGATTCTTACGCAAAAGCTGTGAAGACAGACAATGTTGCAGTGCTTTATTCCTTGCTTTGTACGGCAAAGGACTAAGGTTTGGTTTCCAGACCCAACAAAATATAAAAAGTAAAATTAACCTTAAATAGTAGAGAAATAGGAAACATATTTTGAAATATTTGCTGTCTGAAAATTTTTTACGTTAATTTTTAATAAGAAAGAGTTTTAAAAATACCTTAGTCATGTTCGGAAAAAAAAATAAAAATTAAATAAAATAAATTTAATCCTGATGTACTATAAAATAGAAAACATTTAATAACGCCTCTGTTCACTAGTTTTTTTTTCCTTGCATTTTGTTTTTATATTACGAAATTGTCGATTTTACTTTGATAAATAGTACTGTGCTGTGTGCGTGTGAAACGTATCTAACAAATTATGTATTCTACAGGATGATTCATAATAACCGATCGGGGAAAAGTAGGTTGTTTCTATAATGCAATTGTTTTGACCCAGATCCTGCGACGCCGTTTCGTTCCGTACGTAAAATATAATGATGTCTATTTGTTTAACGTTGCACCTAACGCCTCGGACCGTGTTCAGTGACCGTCCGCCAGTCTCGGAGCGAGGACGTGTAGGGAACGGGCTCATACTACCATGATTCACCCACGTACAAATAATATATTTATTATAAGACAATGGGCTAACAATTATAATATCATATGACGTTAAGTGACAATGAAGCTGTAAATTGTTTAGGATGCTCGCCTAAAATATACATCTCACATATATGACTGTTGGAACAAAGAAACAGCAACGGTGCGGTTGCTAGTTGGGTGCGTTCGAAAGAACCTTACCACTATTTAAATTCCAACACTAACTAATGCGGTCTCAGAATCAAACCAGGCGTGTTCGTGTTATGAGGCAAGCGGTAAACGAAGCTCACTAACTGTTGTTAAACTAGTCTACAGTATAATTTATCATGTAACAATGAAATGAAATATGAAAACTTTGTGGAGAGATTACTAATATATTGTTATCATAATATTACGAATTGTATTAGGTTTGAATGCATCTTAAAACAAAGTGAAAGAAGCGTGTACCACATTTTTCTAATCACCACCGAAATTTTCTCACGAACCACCACTTTAACCGCTGTTTTATTGCATTCTTTGAAAGTTTGTTTATTGTTTTCAAAATTGATACGGGATTTAGAGAAAAAAATAACCTCTATTTAATGTCCAAAATGATTCGCATATACTAATAATGTTTACATTACTAGTATTTACAAATGATTTTTGTAAATATTACAAAAAAAGTATATTTGGAAAAATACACGGACTTAGAATACAATAAGATGTGAAAAGCAATTACTATTCATATGTCACTCGAAATAGCAAAAATGGCTTGCGGCTGGGAAGTGGCATTTTAATAGGTTGAGCTTGCGAAGGTATTCGTAAGTGATGCAGAGTAATTGTCTGAGTATATTTTGAAAATTATTATAGCGTTTATTGTCTAAGACTTTATTATTGTCAGCACTACGTAAAGTATGAATTACAAGTATCAAGTATCAATTGGCTGTTAATAAATAGTGTAGATTATTTTATTTCGAATAAAAGTTTGAAATAAATGTTCTGTTGTCACAGTTGTGATACAGTTTTACAATAGTAAATAAATAAATTAATAATATTAAATAATAAACTACAAAATCCTGCTCGCAATGCTGAAATTGAGATCTTTTTTTTGTTATTAATCGACGACTAGGAATAGGTACAAAATTAAACGGTTAACTTATCTTTTTTTATTTGTTACTATGAAGATCTTTTTACCAAGAAGTCCGTTACGTTCCCGACGATGGCTCCATAAATGATTTTCAAGACTCAGTATTTGAAAAAAGGAAACTTAAAAGTTGGTTATTTGGACAATTTACAAAAAAACAATACTAAGCATAAGACAGGACGAATAGAATACATTTTGGATTTATCCATAATTCATTCGAAGTTCAAAGGCTACCGAGTAGCACTTGTTGACGTCGAATTGACAATATAAAATAATTATTTTTTCAAAATTTCTAAATTGGAATCATTGTTGATCAACTGAATTAAGTGATCGATCATTTAGACAGTTGCGCATAGCCAATTATTGAATGGAATATAGTACTGTGTTCGTGTTATTGTGCGTATGACTGGTTTAAATGTTTGCGTAACATGAAATATTTCGCCTCTCGATAATTGCACGTAGAGGACGTGTGCTTGACCCACTGTGATCAAATGCTCAAAGATTTCATTCGCCACCAGTGAATGTGGACTTGCTGTAAGGCTAAGCGAAAAATTCCGTAAGTTGCGTCGCACTGTCGCCGTATTTGTTGTCCGCAAAAGCGATAGTTATTTCAACAGGTTCGAATCCTGAAGAATTTTTTTTACATATATATATATATTTGAACTTCTATGACAAGACATACCTATAATCTGTCTTTTGTTACGTTATATCTATATATAATCATGGATCTCGTTGTAACAACACATTAAATTGAGCCCCGATTTTTGATACAATATTAATTATTATTGATATTTTACATTAATTAGAATTAATATAAATAAATAATTGTCTAAAAGACATTTTCTTCTGGTCAAACTAAGTTTCGCTATTACACCATTATTGCATTAATGGGGTCGCGGTAGTGTTTCCATCGGATATCCCGCGAGCTTTTGACGACGACCTACCAGTTTTTACTCGGTAAAGTAACCCCTTAACACGTCGACACCGGCATGACTCACCGGAAAATCATAAATATGTGGCAGGCGTACGCGCGCCGTTAACGTGTTAAACCTGTCTGTTCCCTAAAAGAGTATCGAGAAAAGGGAGTTATAGTTGTAGAATAACCAATGAAAACTAAACTGCAAATGTATTCTTTTTATAGCTATTGAATAAACAAAACGCATCACTATATACATTGTAGTAAATCCTTTAAAACAAATACATAGCCTACATACAAACGAATTCCGGTGATGAATAAGAACGGTCACATTTCTATTTCTCATCTGATAACAACTCACGTATGCGACCTGACGCGCATCGAATGTTGAACACGCGTAATTCGGTGTAAGCTTTCGAATAATGAATCTTGAGAATCGTGAAAATTAACTAAATAAAACATATTCAACTCAAATGCACACATTTTATAGAAAAACATAGTTTAAGTTTTGTGTTTTTGTGTAAGTGCTCGAAATAAAAAATATTATTATTATTATTACATACAACACGTAAAAAAAAGTTATGCTTTCAATTGTACATCTTTTGATTTATTCATTTACATAACAGACACTATAGGTTTTATGTATCGGATAACATTTTCCTACGAGCGACAATGGCAAAACTTTGACGTACGTACGTGATATGAATAATTGAAAATGTTTTGTCACATATTTCTTTACATCGACAAGTCGAGGAATCCTTTGCGGTGCGGTATTAGATTCGGTAATAAAATTCCACGGCCTCTGCAATCACATGCTCGGTGAAAATACATTCTACTACAAATGATAAATCACATTTGTCGTAACATTTCATGACTATTTGGTACTTATGTACATCAGGATTTATTGAAAATAGTAACATATCTGCAGGTCAAGCTCAAACATTTGATAAGACTTCTAAATGTTTTGTCTCTCACTTTGTGGGCAGCGGTTTATCTCTTGCCTTCTAATTGGCAGGTTCTGAATTGTTTGTGTGGCCGAAGTGGCGTTTGTGTGGCGGTCGAGTTTTTTCGTACGCACCATGAGGTCTAAAAAATTCGTCAATTTGCCATAAAATAACGTCATAAAAACATTTCTGTGTTCCGGCAACGATACATGTGAGAGCCCGAATATTCTGAACGGCTACGGTTTACTCCACTTAAGATTTTGCGCCGTGAAAAAAATGTATATAATGAAACACATGATGTAACCTTTTTTTTTACCTTTGTCGTCGTATCAAAACTTTGTAATAATTATAATTTATCGATTTAATAATAAATTATTATATTAATGGGGTTAACACTTGATCGCAATTGATACATGATATCAAGTGACAATGAGAAGGTATACGGTGAAGCGTGTTCACCCAGAATACTCTAGTTTTCACATGTATGACTGCTGAAACACTGCAATACTGTTATCTTTTGTGGGATCGGAATCGAACATGCGACCTCCGTCTTACAAGGCAAATAGTATACCATTATGCCACGGAGGCAATCAAGAACCCGCCACTATTCTACTAGAATGTGTATTAGACATTTAATCTATAAAATAATAATCTTTTTTACGGAACATCACTTTCTAAGCGAATCGATAAAAGCGATTGACAAATGCTAATGCAGACTTTTAATTAACATCGTGTGAACTTCTTTTTATTTAAATATTACACAAACGCGTGTTAAAAATTTTGTTTAAATTACAATTAATTATCTAATATATTAAAATTATTATTATCAATTTATTCTATCATAGATTAATGATCTGGCGACTGTTGCGGCCTAAACGAAAAGTTGTGTTAGTCCCAGTCACTACTGACGCGGCCTGAACGGAAAGTACAATGTCAGTCATTGATGGCTGACGCGACGCTTAATTACTACTGTCATTCGACTGCTTCTCTATGCGTGATAATTCTTCTATTTAATATTAAGACAAGCGCTCCACTAGTATGTGTACCTATTTTTGAGTTCATTAAAACGGAAAATGATAGTTTTATTGAAATTTGAACCGTCCCTTTCCCCAGTTAGGGGTGGAATTTCAAGAAACCTTGATGTTTAAGTACCGGTGATATCTCACTACCTGCTCCACTATTAATTTTTTCGACGCAATTGTAAATATTTCATTATATTAATAATAATATTGAAATAATCCAAGAAAATTCAATGACATCAAATTATTATTAATTTACAATCATATTTTATGTTCTCTTTATGTAATCATACATACCTAATATTAGCTTAGTGTTTTAATTTTGCCTTACACATTTGTATTGCTATAAAATGGGCTTAGTATGACGTAAAAAAAAATGTAAAGCTTGTGTAACTCTATTTGAATTAACCTAAAAATATTAATATTATGACAAACACTTAATGGCGAAAGGAAAATAATAAACAATAACATGTTTTTACGTTTTAATTTTGCACGGAGTTTTGGTTACATCGTGCGAAATTGTGAATCCGACTATTCTTGAATTAAATGTGGACAGATAGCGAAATTAAAGAGTTATGTAACCGTAAATATCATTGTCTTGATGAAACTTTTGTGTAATGATGTTATTCTTGTAATATTACTTTTATATGGATAACATCCAATTCGTCGCGCAATTGGTTGTGTCTGACGCGTAATTGTTATGGATAGTTCGATAAATAATTATTTTTTGTTTTAAATGTTTTCGTTTGTTCGCACAATTGGTGTTATTAAGATAAAAAATAATAACGACGAGGGTAGGAAAATAAGAAACTGTTTTTTTTATCACTTATGAGCTAACAGTGCACTTAGATTTCACCAGAAGTTAAGTGGCAATAAGGTCGTAGATGGTGAAGCGTGTTCGTCGAGAATACTTTTGGCTGTCACGTGTAAAATTGCCGGAACAATATCGTTATGGTAGTAGATTGACAATGAGGGTGGTAGCTGGCGACTTCGGAAAACATTCATACCATTCGCTCTCTTGTAGCTCAGAAATCGAACTCGAGGCCTCCGCGTTAAAGAGGTCGACAATTTTCTTGCTCTTTGCTGAGCGTTGACGTTATTTAACACTAATCATACCATAAAGGGTCAAATGACCCATTTTAAACTTTTGCATTGATAATACACGAATTATTTTTTACTTCTCTACGTTAAACTTTATGGCTTTTATTGACTTATTGAATCTACGGTTCTTATGCTATTTTGTTTTGTTTATGTTAAGTAATACCGTCGTATACCATTGTGTACCACGTCGGGTCATTTCACCATATGAAAATTGTTGTTAGGATTAGTGTTAAACGATTGACGATTAACCTTTTTCACCCGGGAGGTGATTCTCACTCACCGCGCCATCTAACCCCGCAATTGCGATTCTGAGTATTGATCAACAAAAGAGTCACCTATTATGTGTAATGTTAACATATAAATATTCTATACGACAACTTCTGTACATAATAATTAAAAGGTAAACGTAGAATATCAGTAAAAGCGGTATTATACATATGTCTCAATATGAAGACTTGTTCGCGCGAAAATATATTCTCGAGTGCAAAGGGTTAAAATTGATTGTATAGATGCTAATTAATAAAGAAACTTTGAGTTTCCCGTTAAATAGACGAATCTGTTAAGCGAGTAAAAACGAGTACGACAGCGTACATGCCGGGTAATACATATGTACCAGGTGTCCCTTTTGCAGTCTACGCGACCGGTTGACCGTATTCCTTCAATAATGCATAGTCAGAGACGTCAGCGGCGACAGAAATTAGAGATTTATACAGGACGACCGGAAATGTAAGCGGTCACTCGCTTTCTTCTTCATGTTAGCTGTAATGAAGTACTTTTAAAAATTCCTCGAGTCCACTTATAAAGCTAGTAAGAGAATATTGTAAATACAGAAAAAGGTATTATTTTTTTTGTCGTCTACGCGAAAATTTGATTCTGTGATTCTGATTTTTTTAAAAGGAATTTTTACATGTCTTAAGTTTTATACGTATCCCTCTAAGTAACATGTAAATCTAAGGCATTTGAGTATTTTTCTATAGACTTCTGGCCACCTGGAACTTTTCGAAGGTAGCAAAAAAATCATCATCTATACAGAATGATATTGCGAAATATCTATCGTTGTATAGACAAAAAGGATGACAAGATGGTATATGTAATTATGTTTTGCTCAAGCCATTATTGCATCAAATGTTAAACTGTAAAGACACGGAACTTTAATTGCCGCCTTAAATGATATTTACTACTCATATAAGATATTGCAGGTACATTGATCAGTATGAATTGGTGATTTCTTGAAGCCACATTCTAGGGCCGGCGTGCACTTCCGGTGGCTAACAATGGAATGCTCCATCGGGCA
>DWQX01005744.1:0-12469 GCA_018245475.1 Pharmacophagus antenor
CAAGTTGTTGTTGAGAGTCGAGAGCTCTTGCAGTCGTTGTTTAAGAGGCCTCCTAGCTAAATAAAATTACAAATCACTCTCCCGCCTCTACACAACGCCCCCATTTTCTTTCTGGGTCTCTTACCGCCCCCCCATGAGACCTGCAGCGCCCACAAGGGGGCGTTATCGCCCACTTTGGGAAAGACTGATATAGAGCAAGCGATGTATAGTCGATACAAGTACCTTCAATATCAATGTTTATGAATGACACGTCGACCTTTTTTTTCCGCATCCCGACTATAAATATCTATCGCGTCTATAATTATTATTAGTATTATTTACTGATATTAGTATAAAATGGGCATGTCTGTGTTGTAAACTAACCTATCCCTTTTATTGGTTGTGCAATTTGTAAGGTGTATTGCATGATCATAGTTAATCGAGAAATATATGCATGTTTTAATGTTGTCAAGCTAAAGAGTGTAAAAATGCATGTCTAAAGATATTGTGACATTTCGAAATTGCGTCTTCGTCATTTGTAAAACAAGTAAACATTTTTAATAACTTCTTTAATATTTCTTAGCGGCGAATACTTCTTTTTTTATCGTGTGTTTAGGTGCCTGCGAACAACATAACATCACCACAACTGACGCTCCAAGCCTCACAGGGCACAGTAGGACTGATTGCCGCCCCTGTACAGGGATCAGTATTGCCTCTGCAGCCCCAAACTACCCTCGTAGTCAAAAGCGAAGACGATAAAGTTCCGCAGTTGACCACCACACAGGTTAGCATACACATTGTTCATAATAATTAGCGAATTTACGCATTTGATCGAATTGCTAATAATAGAAATGATGTGAAAGATTATCGTATAGGGTCTTTTTCCATTAACGTAATATTAATATTTCGTTAATTTGACACTGTTTTATGAATTAATATTTTAAAAGAATTTTATTGAATTAAATAATGTCATATATTAAAAAGAAATAGATTTAATCTACAATATTACTAGATAATCGATCGTATTTGAACCAATTCTGTGAAACATATAAAATTTTTATTTGTAATATTGTCCAATGTTATAATACATAAATTTGCTACAAAAAAGTGTGTAAAATGTTTTTCCATGTAGGAGTAATACTACAATATTAAGGTCATTTATCTATAAGCAAAACAAATGCAATAGAAGTACCTTAGACAAATGATATGATATAAATTGTAAATTTAAATTTATGAAATTAAATCTGGTTATGTTGTTGATTAATGAATATTTTTGTAATAATAAATAAAATGAAATTTTTTCTTTCAAATAATGGCTTAATATGACAATGCTCATGTGGCATTAAAGTTTGTTTCTAAAAAGGAAAAAGTCTTTAACTGTTAATATAAAGTTTAGGCTTTATTGCTTAATAAAATTGTTTCCGTACACAGTGGAAACTGATAGCACAAGGCAGCTTCGAGCCAATCTTATCGCTGGCGGCAAAAGTGAGAAATAGTAACAATTTTATCATATGTTATGTCGCAGTATTCAAACTTCTATAAAACCCCATTATTTCTATTCATTTATAACATAATGTCTCTTCAAATAATACATTTCCCGCTTCTCTGATATTTTCTGTGCTTCTCATTGAAAGTGTGAAATCATTGGCATTCATTTACTTTCATTTTGTTCTCCTGTATACCCGCAATGTACTTTCTTTTATAAATGTATGGTTTTTGTACCCTGAATAATTATTAAATGTTGTGTTAACAATTTTTTTTCATATTTCTTTCTACTTCTGTATAGAATTCCTTATTAGTACTGATTTCTTGTTAATATTCTGACTATATTAATGTAAATGTAAGTGTGCTATTAATGTAAATCTATGTGAAGCTTCATTTTTTTAATGATTTCAGTGCAGCTTTACAGGAACTTGTGTAATTTAACAGCTTTATTATATCTATCTATGTGCCAATGGTTCACCATTAATTTCTGGGATTTATACTCATTATTCATATACTAACCATTCGCAAAATGAATATTGACTGAAGCATATATTAAATTCATTTGTTCTTGCTTTTGCTATTGCATATGGTCATGGGTGGCAATGCTCACTTATCACCAGTTGAACCACTTTGGCATTAATTCCTTGTTAACATATTACAAAAATAAATATATATATATATATACATTTTAAATTTGGAATGCATCAAATGTTGTCATTAATAATGTTTAATGTATATTTATTACATTCGGCTAATGCTTTAAATTTATTTGTAGGTTCCTGTGGTACTTCCGACAGCCATGGTTCAGTCGGAATCAAGCTCGGAAGCAGTCGCTTCCGCTGCCCCAGTGGCTTCGTCCTTCATCACCACCACTACAGTTACCACCACTGTAGCATCATCGTCGTCGACTGCGACTACCACGAGCGCAGCCAATGATTCCACAATATCGACGAGCACTTCCGCAATCGGTTAGATATAATTAATAATAATAATTGTTTAATTACCACAGCGGTTCAGTGTTGTTCATCCACTTAAGCTTTTTCCGCTAATAATGAACGTAACATTGTTTTCAGTTGCATTGAGTGATATGAAGTCGAGTCCTATGAAAGATTCTCATACTATAGGCGAGGCTAGCTCTACTTCGGTCGCCTTAGTAGCGACTTCAACCGCGCCTGTAACCAGCAGCGCTCCGCAAGCTCCGATCCCTGTGCCCCAGGTAAATAATAATGTATTACAACTGTTGCAGTGTCACTAAAAACCTATTGTCCGTAGTAGATATGTAAGGCATTCTGTCATAGGTTTATAATAACCCAAGTGAAGAATAAATAAACTAGGTCTTCATTTAAAATTAAAAAAAAATATATATTATTTAATACCTTGTGTTACTTGATGATGGTTTCATTTAAATTTTAATAACTTATTACTTGTTAAATAAATTTATATTGCGCACTAATCATATGCTTTTGCAATATAACTTCCTCAGTGATGCAGTGTTTATCCTCTTTGTATGATCCCAGTGCCAAGTGAGTTGTGGAGTTTGAATTGTGGTATGGTTTTTTGCAGCTCTCTTAACTGCATTGCTGTGTTCCTGCAATTGTACAATTATATGTACTCTTATGACTAGGAGTATTCTTTGCAGGAGTCCTTTACAATGTACGGCCTCATTGTCGTATAATATGCTATTTTTTCTAACTGTATATATATGTATACGCATAAATATAGTTTACAAATTAAAAATCTCTTGCGATAATCAGGTGGTGACCACCATGGCGTCCTCGTCGTCCGTTGCCACTTCTATCGGTGCTATGGCCGCGCCCGCGGCCGCCGGCCCCGCCCCACTGTTTAAGAGTACACAATGCTCTCGTAACATGAATCAGCCAACCGCTTACGGTAAATATAGACCATATCTTCACACGAACTTCTATGCATATTGATATACATATGTGAATTATAGAGTACCTTGAGGGATGTCTAATCTAATTGTCCATTAATCACGTGATGTGACATGGTCAGGTTTTGGACTACCACTAATAAAATGTATTGAATGTTTTTTTTTTTCTTTATCAATATGTTAGTGTAAAGTTGCTTCGTGATGAAAATATACCCAATTCGGCTTACAAAATAACTGTGACCCTCATGTGATTAATGGAATTCTTAAAATCGTTACGAACCGTAGCGCCATTCTGCATAACACAAACAATAATGTGTAGTGAGCAAACATTATTGTTTGGAGGCAACAGTAGTAGATAGACTAGTGATGACTCTTTTTTTTTTTTTTTGGTAGATTCTTAATAAGTGTGCCGGAGAAAGATTTTCTATAAACACTTTGGTACGTGATTACAATATCCATTTATTATTCAACCTGTGCCACATTTCTCTCTTTGATTTGTGATAGTAGATGGGGTTCTTTCAATTTCGGCATAATTAGATGTTCACATAGATGATTATTACATTTAAAGAATTTTTGCGAATGCAACGGATAGATGTTTTGATGCAGTTGAAAATAGCTGCGTCAAATCTGTTAATGTCATAATACCGGCTCGATTGGACCACATAGCTAATTCATCCCCCTACCAACAAACGCACGGAATATCTATGAATAATTTTTCTTCTGAAATCTATTGTAGATTACTTCATCATGTCTGTTGGTAATCACAACTTAACATACATAATGAAGCATATTAATTAACAGCAATAAATAACAAAAGCCGTAGGCAACAGCACAACGAACAGCCATGACAATTGTCTTATTAGACATGTCCGTATGTATTACTAATGTGTGTTTGACGTCAGTATAAATTGTATGACTAACTGTTGTTACTTTGTTACATAAATCCAGGATATTTTTGTGCCAATCACTTCGATCAACAATAATACTAGATGTAGGTTGACCCTACGAAGTACTTTGATACAAGTTAGGACAGATGCGTCCTGTGGAGCTATTAAATATATCATGCTCACTATCGAGAATCAAATTTTGTTTTCAGACTTGAACTTGAAATTGAAGTTATGTTTTGTTTTGTTGATAAAAAAAAAAAACAAAGCTGTAATACATATTGGCGAATAGTGTGAATACGAATATATTACAAATGGATTATATATACGACATTTGCTGAGCTTTAATTGTCTATAACCGAAAGTAATAGCGGACCGCTTCGAAGCTTTGTAACACGCGCGTGTTATACGCAAAGTGGCGTTATATTTAACGCCGATGTAACATCCCATTTGCCGTCTAGTTCAATTGTTGATCGGGTGGGTGGTTGGTTAATTCGGAAGGGTTGTTTCCTGTAGTTGGCAACGCGGTGATATATTGGTGCAGTGATATAAGATGCAGCTGCCACAGTGCACTACTGTTCGTCGTTAACTATGGTATGCCAACGTATTATTTACTGCTGCCCGACGCGGCAACAGCCGGTGCAATAGGTAAAGGTTAAATGATAGAGAATACAAAACCTATTTGATTTTACCATCATCATGTGTTTATTGATCATCGTGTTAGAAGTCTATACTGCAGCGGTACACACCACCTTATACATCTGCTATAGTGTATGGTCGGTCTTGTTCTGTTGGTCTCCGCTTCACCTTCGCTGCCTTACAATCATCTGTCGTTGTCTGTTAATCGCGTAGAGGCTCTGCTGTTTTTAGATTTGTCTTTCTTAGTTGATATTCTGTTTTCGATTGACGTAGACCGTTGGATGTTTTTTCTTTCGTAGTATGATTTTGTCGTTCAGTTTTGTTTTCATTGTTTTTTTTTTCTTTTTATCTTCAAGGTTTTTTCGTTTGCAGTAAAATAGGAAATTATGTTATGCTTGTTTATAATGTATTATCTGTTGTTATGTGAAGCGAAATATGTGATTATAATATTTGTGCATTACATGTTTTTCACATTAAGCATTGTATGTATGAATTGTTAAAAAAAAAATACTGTGTAATGTCATATGCTCACTCTCCCATTTGGCTTTTAACAAAATGTAGTGATAAGAGAAATTTCTTTAATAGAAAAATAATGTATAAATGTTTATAAATAATTATCGTTCAAAAGTAATGATTTGTTGACATGTTTCACCTTTAAAAAATTTCAAAGTGATATTTTCAAATGGTGTAAAATAGTAAAATTCACTGTCAAGTTATTAAGTTAAAAAAAAATCTCTGAGCGCCTTTTCACATGATCTTTGTGAACGATTATTCCAAACATTGAAGAATTTCGACGTGTGATTTTAGATAAAGCCTTGCCGAAAGCTCTGGTCAAACCGAACATACTAACGCACGTGATCGAGGGATACGTGATCCAGGAGGCGGGAGAGCCGTTTGCCGTAAGTTTCTTTTTTGTTTGTTCATTAAAATATCTGTAATTTTATTAATTCATATAAAATACATAGGTTTCTATGTATTTAATTTTTAGCGGGGTTCAAATAGCACGAGGAGAAGAAACAATTCGAAGCAGGTATTTAAAAATTTTCTATCATATTTATTTTATAACGTAACACACGAGCACAGGTCTCTATGGTGTGATGTGTGATAATAATACGGAAAAAAGGTAGTAATTTTGATAGTTTGAGACGGTACCATTATGTTCGTGGTATGCTCTTTATGAACGGTTTCAATCCTTAGGTCAACCGGCCCCTACGCGACTGGGCCGCCGACAAAGACAACGACAAGGAGAACAAGCTGCCTTCGACCGACGAGCCGCCACGTAAGCATATATATAAACCAACCGCCACAAATATTACCCCACTCACGCAATGGGCGCAGCTAAGCGAATCTACTCACCATGCGTAGGCAAGAAGCAGATGCTGGACAGCAGCGGCACGAGCCTGCCGCGCATCAGCTCCAGCGTGGTGGACACCTCGGAGCCGGTCTCCGGCCCGTCCAAGTCGAGCGGCAGCGCGGACTCACAAGCGAGCGACGCCGCCGCGCAGCCCAAGATACCCAATGCCATCAAATGGACGGTAAGCGTGCTGCACTGTAGGCCGCGGATTATATATGCGTACGTAGAAAATGGAAGCACCGGCCAAATCAATACAGACTTAACGATACATATCATTAAAAATGTGCTAGGGAAATGCTTGACGAGGATCTTAGGAGGGATCTGTGGTGTGACTAGCTTTGACAGAGTTGTATATATATATATTACGGGTAGTCTGACATGGTTTGGTCGTGTTATGAGAAATGATGAAAAACGTGTCACTAAACTGACAAAAACATGAGTCGTTCTGCACTTATGTACGGGGATAGGAAGAGCAAAGATGGATAGACTGCTTAGTGAGGGATGTGTGTGAAAGGGCCGGCCGAAGAGAAGGCGGGCCGATAGAGATGGGCGGAGGAAAAGGATGCATTGTGCCGAGCCCGAAAGAACGCCATAAGACTGTGTGAATGATGATTTTTGAAAGTTCTCGAACAAATCTCTTTTACGCGTAACATCTTCAAGGACGGCAACCAGACGGGTGAGCCCCGTTACGACCCACTAACACAATACACGCGTATGTAAGTTCACGGCCGATGTAAGTTCGCGCGCGCGTTCAGGTGGCGGAGGTGTGCGAGTTCATACGCAACATACCCGGCTGCGCGACGTACGCGGACGAGTTCCACGTGCAGGAGGTGGACGGGGAGGCGCTGCTGCTCATCAAGCCGGAGCACCTGGTGATGGCGCTCTCCATGAAGCTCGGGCCGGCACTGAAGATTGTCGCCTGCATCGACTCGCTGCGCCCGGAGAACGAGCAGCCGTCCGCCGATCACGACTGAGGTGGGGCGGAAACGCAAACGCGCGTCGCGTTAACATTTCCACATAACCGTACGCTTCGAGGGTGACCAGCCCATGCCTATGGCTCGATAGTAATCACTCGTGTATAAACTGTAAACTTGAAAAGAAAGCGTTACGTTTGTGTGTTTGTGTCTAATATGAATATATATATTTTTATTTATTAAACATCTAATTACACAATGTTTACAACACGAAAACCATTGAGGTGCATCTGTGCAGTACAGGCGTATAATGAATTGTAGGTAGGTATGTATCTGTTATTCATTATATGGAATGCAATGTTGCCATATAAGAAGGCCGTTTACAAATAATCTTTATTAATGATAGGTTTAGTTAGTAATTGGGGAATCAGTAGTTTACTTTCGCGCACGTGCAACGTGACGTCACCGCTCGATTCATTGAGTCGAGCGAGGAGAGGGGGCAGTTCGGTCTGCCTTTAATCTCGCCACACTTTTATTTACATTTGATATATTTCGTAAATATTTTAAGAATTTCGAGTAAGTTACCGTGCAATTGCGTTGTATTAATTAATACACCGTTTAATGCATGTAATTGATGTTTAAAATTGAGTAACTTAAGCGTGCATATTAAGATTATTTTCTTTATTACAGTATCAATCGCCGACGCCGTTCAAACGGACTCGAACAGCTGCGGTCCATCGATGTTTCATTTACGTTTTCTATTATTTTAAATTTTAATACATATTTTATTTTATATTATTTTTCCGTTTCTTACATTCGCTTATATACGACATTAAAAAAAAACATTTATTTTAAAAATAGTCGCTTGGTTAATGCAATTAGAATAAGTGTAAAATTAGGATTACATCCCTTCAAATTTAAATAACTTATTTTGGAAATAGTAGTAAATGATTGGAACTAAGTTTCAATTTTATGTGTCGTATAGGCTTAATGTAAACATTCTTTAGACAATTGATGTTTATGTATAGTTAAGTTAACAACTTAACTAACGTATGCGAACTCTCAAAAGAATATGGACGCGCGTACGACAGGCGAAGTGTGCATTACGTTATTAAGTAACTTATAAGTTTAGTAGATGTCTAATATATACCAAAAAAATATATACATGTATGTTGGCACACGTTCGAACATGTGTCGATAACGCTTCGCCCCTCGCACGGGTCGTCTGTACATTAAAAATTTAATAATAACACATTTTCCGTTAGGCAGTTGCAGGCATATATATGTGTGTGTGTTGAATACATAATACATATACATCATTAATCTTGCATTTTCGTCTTCTGGTTACACTCCACTACCTTTTCATTAATTCGTTATAATTGTAGTTAATTGTATAATTTAAGTTTTTATTAACTATTATTAGTCGATAATAGGCTATTGTTCAAATATGTAGGAATTATGGCATTACCGATATTTACATTTTTTTTTATAACGATACGGATAGAGTTCATCCGATTGAGATTTTTTTTTTTATTTTAATCTATACTGTAGTTCTTATCCTATGTTATTAGTTTAATTTCATTGTATCGATATTTGAATATGCAATTGACACAACACCCATCTGTCGTTTGCACAAGTGAATATGACAGATACTCGCATTTAGCCCGCCCCTTATTAAATTATTTCACTTCCGTACCACAGACAATGATCGATGGTATTTTCCATATTTTTTTTTCGATGACACGTATGGCTTCCGACGTTACGTTTTTTACCCGGATGTCTTAGTTTCAGTCAGTTTAAGTTTTATTAATCGCTTTCACGCGCGTCTGTCATGCATATTCAAGTTTGATTTAATATATATTCAATATCGCACATGATTTGTCGTTCAGTTTCGATGCGTCATGTTCAGTTTGAATGCGCGACGGACACAACGCCATCTGTCATTCGCGCACGTGCGATTGTCAGATCATTGTGTCTCGTTGCCATGTCACAAAATTATTAGACAGCCGTGCTTTACCGTCTAATAATATATGTTTATATATATATTTATATATATGTAGCTCAATCAAACTGAAAACGATATATATTACCTCCATCATTACGTACGTAGCGGTGGCGGTGATAATGTTTTATATTTTGATTTAGTTGAAACAGACCGTCAGTGCTGAGGTGTGACCGCGACCGGTCCCGGCGACGGGACCCAATGCGTTGACGCCTCTAGGACATGTCGAGAGTTCCGCCTACGTAGACGTAAGTTAGGTAACTTATATAAGTACGTCGTGGCACCGGAGCGCCACGAAGTTCCCTTCCCCCGATCTGCAAAAAAAAGAAACTATTGGATAAAAAATATTAACTTAACCCATCTATTACTTAATTATGTTAATTGACTATGTTAATTTAAGCAGGCACTGTGCCTACATTTATTATTTACGTTTAATCATCGTTTAACTAAGTAAAGGTCGTGTGCGTTACACACTTTATTACCTGACCTCTCTCTAGTTCTGAATTTGTACGTTAAGACATAATGACTCCCACAAAATCGAATACTTAGATTTAAGCGTGGGCACTCGTACATCTATATTGCATAGTGTTTATTATTTTTTATTATTTAAGTCGTACATCGTGTCCGGTTCTAGTTAAAATTGTAACCATAAGATATACGTATTAAGAGGTTAATATTTAATTTTATACCCATAACACCCTTATCAGTTCCCCCATCTTTATAGACGTCTGGATTTTAGTTACTCATTATCTTCTTTTTTTTTCGTATACGGAGGATATACCAGTGCCCCTACTAACATTAACGATTACATGCTTAGATTATTATTTTTCGTAACTTAGCAGCGGTCACCAGCTTAACGGATGTCATAATTGTTTAGCGTAACATTACTTCATCGTAATTAGTAATTCCCCGGCACTATGCCATTTATTAGCGTTTATTATTAATATTAAGGTTTAAATGTAATTGTTACAATTCTCTCGTATTGCGGCTCGGTTATAAATAACCTAATGTGCAATCGTTTTTCGGATTAAATCTTATTATTATTATTATTATTTTATATTATATCTTCGCATACGTTATAGCAATGGCTTTTTGTACGTATTTAATTCGCGCATTTGTTTAATCTCTTAGGCACTACGCTTCTACAGCGGATGACATACCACTGTAGCATAATGTGTTAAATGACCAACGTGTACATATTTGAATTGAAAACTCATTCGTCACGGCCAATTTATACAATAATATACCTGCTGATATTCTGTTACGGTACTCCTATACGAGTCCGGTTTACCTGAATAAAGGAGCATAGTGCACTAAACTCGACAAGTCTCTTCTGATACAGACTATTAAAACGGTCATATAAATATGGAAAAAACAATTACAAAAATTAATATTTTTTATGCAGACGCGTGCTCGGGCTCGCCTCGCACGCGCGTCCCTCCCGAATATACGATCCATTGTTTTTCTGTAAAACAGTGATTGGTTTTCTGTCGAGACGGTTTCGAGTTCAAAAAAAAATCATCCGTGCCTAAGAGTTAAACTGAAACTATGTAACTCATCTATGGTGCTAATTTATTTTCACAACTTACATGGCAACATTACAAGTTGTTGTATATCTCTTCATTATCTATTTCATGTTTTTTTTTTGTGAACGAATAAACAGTTTTGTTTCAGTTTCGCGCGAAATTCAGTCGTGTTTTTCCAATATTTCTATTAGTAATACCCATTAGATGTCTAATATATACGTTATGTATGTTGTATATTAATATATTAAGCGTATATAATAATCTCAATAATCAAGCACTAAGTATGACATCTACTTTTAACATTTGCGCATAAGCAGCACCACTTCACATTAGATACCAAAAACAGGTCAGTAAACAAACAAAAAAAAATACATATATCATACTCTCAGCCGTCGGGAATTTAAAACTACGTTAAGTAACAGGTTAATGCTTTAGATGTATTTTAAAGAAAGGTCTCGATTTGTGAACAACTTAAACTCAATGCTTGTCAATCGATTAGAAAATATATTTTTCGATTATCCTTACGTTTACCTGATACTGTACTAAACATTATTTGTTTCTAATTAATATTAGTTTCGTTTAGTTTTAGCGTTAATTTAAGCGGGAAGCAAATAATCTTTAGTCGAAATCGTAAATGTTAGATTTGACAGTTGGAGGAAAGTTGGATTGTTTGCTTAAGCGATGTGTCAAATTGGACGTGTAGTCTCATCCGTGAGCGTCTGTTGTCGATGGAATCAAGTTGACTCGTCAGCGATGCTCTCTGCACAACACGCATGAGACTGCACGCCCATCATCTGTTCACGTAACAATATCAAAGGCCCGATTACGTGTTGCTCCAAGTTGTTTTGCGAACATTATATACATATATATATATATATTTTTAAGTTAATACAGCAAATGAGACTGAAATGTTGTTTTCATTTTACCCCATCCACAAATACATTGGTGACAGTTCGAATGCTCGTTGATAATTTTATCGGCAATAAACTGACATCTGACCGTTTTTTATGATGATAATTTGCAATGACGGCCGTACAAGTGTTCGTGGAGAAGTCTGGCTCATGTACGACTGCCGGAAATACAATAATGCCGCCATAGCAGCAAATAGATTCCACACTGGTAGCTAGAATAACTAAGAACCCAAACCACCGGCGGTTGCCTCAATTTTTAACTTATTATTTTCACATCTCCATTCATTTGACTGCATCAGTTTAATAGTTTACGGTTTACAAGTCATTGTACAGATAAATATTATAAGGATGGTGAGAATGATTCTACACCGTTGATAGACGGCTATCTATATATATATATATTTATTACTATGAACATGTTATTAGAAAACAAAACGAGAACAATAGTGTTTTTACATCAATAAAATAAAACACGTCGCCGTCGTGTTTTGACATATTTATTCCGATTCAATATTTAAAAAAAAATAATAGCGCCCACTCGTTCGACTAAAATCGATATCTTCGCCTGTTTTTAGATTAAATTAGGAAGTCTGAATACTCTGTTCCCGCAAATCGCGAATAAAAATAGAAACATAACATCAACATTACATTTCCATTTATTTTCTGTACTCTTGAAAAAATATTTTAAGGTTATATGCATAAACATTTTTTAGGTTTTGTTTAACTAATCTTTATTATACCATACTATCTATAATTCGTGAATATTTTACCAAAAATACTCAACACATCCAAATACATTAGATGAAATACATAGACAATTGTAATTCAATGTTTAGTGTATTATTTAAAAGAATGTTTTATTTCCCACATTTACAATTATCGCC
>DWQX01005745.1:0-12468 GCA_018245475.1 Pharmacophagus antenor
TATATATATATAACGGCATGGAAACTTTTATGGGAGCATGAACAATTTTTAATCACTTCATATATATTAACATTTGTTACAGTTAAATAAAAATTCAAGTCGGACGTTAATTGACATTTTTATTTTCTTTGCGGCTTGCTGTTTACGATTGGCGTGCGCATACGTTAAAGGTGATAATATTGAACTCGCATTGTCGGCTGTACGTGATTAGTGCGAACATTATTCGGTTACAATTTACCCTGCGGTGATGGTCGCGGCGATGATAAATGGAATCAGTCCACAAAACTTTCATCATAACGTGATAAAGACAGCATTCACATTAGCCCAATAGTTGTGGCAGATTATTCCGGATGAGTCGTTTATTACTTTTTCAAGTTTAAAATAGCGCACCATAGCAATTTATATAGATAAAACATATCGCTTACCAAATATTGGAAGCAACTACACATGTTGTAAAATAACGAGAGAGAAAAAAATTTGAGAAAAATAACACAACGGGAATAAATGAAACTGCATTCAATTGTATTTTTTTTTTCTACTATCATATATTTAATAAGTCACCTAGATGAAATACAATTAAAAATTCGCCAAAGCACGAATCGGATATGCGCAGCGTTGTTATTTATAAACAATTATTAAGATTAAAAACACACAGGCAGTTTAATGCAAACAAAATGGTAATTGCCGAATATTGCAACAGTATCGTATAGTCGTGTTTATATAAATTTGATGCTAAGCGATTTCTTAATTTTCCTTTTTAATTATAAATTTATTATTGAAACGTATTATTTTATAAATAACACCGCGACGATTTACACAACAATGAATAATTTAAAACACATATAACACCGATAATACCAAAGGAATTTTAAGAAATAGTGCAGTGTTATAGTTTTTATTTGCAATCATTGACGACAGTTGAGATTTCGTGAAAAAAAAAGCGGAATTAGATGGTAACCCTTTGCGGACTAACGCTGCATTCATGCACCCTGTGTAAATCATCAAATATACCAAATAATGTTATTTATGTATGCGTTTGGCGAACAGCTGACAGAGTCTAGAAACATACACGTGTCTCGCGTAAATGCTCGTGTATGTAAACATAATATAAAATGTCCATAATTTTACTTGGAGTGCTGTGGACAGCGACATGGGTCACGTTACGGTACACTACGAAACGTCCCGTCCGCAAAGGTTTAACATTCAACCTCATTACTTAAGCGTTGTATTTCGCAACTCCCTTGGTCATGAAATAAATGAAAAATTGTCTTAAATAACGTTTGCCCTTAAATACTAATTAATAAATAGACCGAAGATAACTTATTTAAATGCAGAAAATACTTGAAGAAAAGTCATCGTTCAAATTTTGTACTTAATACAAAAGCGCCATATTGTATACAATGAAATGAAATATTGAACTATGTTTATATGATATATACCTCCCTATCACTTGTATTGTCCAAGTCTAAAAATTTTTAAATATCTACGTACATATAATAACGCATGCAAATATTATAATAAAATTTGTATTGTATTGAGTAATACTAACATATATGTGTGTAACATGGATGTAGATATCAGTAAAGTTGTCTAATGTACGAAATATATTTTTATCAAAAATTACCGCTTAACATTTTATTATAGAGAAGTGTAACTATGTTCTCATGGTACATTAATTTTAAGATAATAAAAAAATTCTACGACCATAACACGATTCTAAACTTTGGAGTATTTATCGACAGATACTAAATGTCAAATTCTATGATATTCAGTAAGGTTATATATCAACTACATTTTTTTACACACACAACATTGTGCGGCAACAGACAGGAAGTAAACAACACAAATAAATATATTTTTGTTTTTTAATGAAAAATAAATACTGTGTTAATATATTGCGTGACGTAATCACATATGAATCGAAGCCAAAATGTAACAATAACATTAATATATATAAATAATAATATTCTTCCGTATAACTAACCATTAAATCACAATACTTTTTTTTTAAATATAAAGCAACAAACTTATGTAGATAAGCTAGAGAGAGAAAAAACCGAAGTCATTTTATAACTACAGTCAGTTTTAAGTTAAAATGTTTACACACTTATTGCTAAGCAGTATATTATATTATATGTCGACTTAATTCACTTTAAAATATTAAGAACGATCCAACACGGTGACATTTTCTCTTATATTCTAAGTTCAGTTTCATTTTATATCAGTATATGAATAAGGTGTAAAAAAAACTCCCATTCTATAATACAGGTACAATTATTTTGCATATTTCTCTATAATCAAATATGAAAGATTTTAACACAAAGCCATTTAAGTGAAAATATTAATTTATCTTAACAAAGCAGCGCATTTTGTATATTTGCAAAAGCTTAAAAAAGTTTCATCGAGATACTGTTATAAGAGTAAATATACAATCAATTCGATATTATTTTAAAAGTTTTAAAGGTTTCATTACGAAGTTTTAATAGTTAAAACACTTTCAATAATAGCTAATATCGTAATACGATCGTATATTGACCACACTATAGGAAATAATTTAAAAAACATTGTATATTACAAATTAAAATTAATAATTTAACACTGAGTGAATAAAGAGTTTAATTATTACTGTGAAACATTAGGAATGTTATTTGTATAATGATAAAATCCTATAAGAATAATCTATATATTAATACTAACGGAATAACATGTTCTATTTTCATTTTTCCCACCGGAAATCAGTCTTGGAACTTAAGGAATGAATACATATGTACTAACTAGTTATTACATGAGGTATGTTTAGTTGTTTCTAACATTTTGTGCATTTCGGAATAATATATCTATAAATAGCCTTATCTGTTAAACTAAATATTCAGGTAAATTCTGGTAGTTTTCTAACTGTCAATGCTACATTCATATTTCTATCAGTTTTACTCTAACAGGATGACATTCATATTCATACTATTTTTCTATGACTATTTAATAAGAATAAGGTATGGATTATTTCGCAAGAAATGTTGTCAAATAAATGATTAAATAATCGATTAACGAAAATTGTTAAAATATGAAGAAAAGAACAACAGAAATACGAATTATTAAATGAAAACGTTTCTTAATGAAACTATTGTTAATCTTCACTTACAAACTGTTCAAAAACACAACGGACGACGGAAAAAAATATTAAAACTAAAGGTGATTAAATAAATTATTGTTGAACTTTATTTCACCCCGTGTGGCAGTGGTCCCGAATTTGTTGACTGCACCAATTCCTAATCTAGGCAGCGAGGGGTGAAAACGGGTAGATGAGATCTCCGTAAATGTACACATATTTATGCCCTAAAGACCTACACCAATCGCCGTACTGGGAATAATATGATCATAGGTGGTGGAGTCGCCTAAAAGGTGCCCGGCATTTCTGTGATGAAAAGGTCCGAGATGGAGATATTCGACGGACAATAAGAATGTCTTGATGTGTAAAGCGCCCTAATATTGGACCGATCTGTTTAAAACGGCTCTGAATGGCTGGATGGAAAAATAGAAGAGAGAGAAAACTATATGGCGGTATCGTTCAAGTTCGATTCCAGAAATTGAATACTAAGACATGATATTCATGACAATGATGATGAAAACTATGAAGATTACGAAAGGGATCATTTCTATAGTGATCGCTGTTATAAATTTACACCAGCTAAGCTATAATTTAATACACTATTAAATAAAATTGTAATTAAGTCATAAACACCTCACGAAATGATTTAACATCTTCAAAAGTAATGTGAAATTTAGTTTAGTCGCAACTCAAAACATATCTGTGAATTAAGTTAATGTAAACACTTAAATGTTAAAATGAAATTGCATGATGCGTCAAGATTTTCCTGCGTCGCTCTCTATTCGCAATAGTGACTAATTGGCTGACAGTGCATTAATGAATGATAATTAGAAAAAATTTAAACTTGATGATTTTTTTTTAGTTTTTTCACTTTTAAACAACTTCTCATTATGAAACAAGTATATGTTTTGAACATGTACATACCAATTAGGAAAAACAATGTCAACAACTGCACCGCACATATTACTTTCGTCAATATTCTACATGCAAATAGCGCCCAAATAGCTCGAAAACATTTAATAATTTCGTACCTATCTAGCTGTAGCAATATTCAATAAATCTATAGGCACATACACTTTGTCTCATTTAGTTATTACATAAATACATTACATACTTGTGTAAAATATTTTTGATGCTGACGCTCTAGGGCTTCCTGACTAACAAACAACATGCACTGAGACCCGTTGACACTCTAGCCAACTCCGAGAAGCAGATTGACCGCCTGGCAAAATCAATCTTCTCACAGAAGACCTAAATCAGAGAAATAAAAGAACTTTTAAGTCATGTAGATTTTTTTACTAGTACATACTGGACTATATATACAAAAAAATAACATTATTTCAATTATACTTTATTTATATGGGATCTGCAAGAAATACAATATTTTTTTAATTCCAGCTATCAGACATATGAGAGGTAAAGTTTCCTGTGAGCGCATATAACTATCCACAGCCTCTTTATCACCTAACATCATTAGAAATTGCAGTCAAGTGTTAACCTATTACCGATTTCAAAATATGAGTATATCAAAGAAAAAACATCTTAGATCACACATTTTCAATATCATGAGATATTGTCACAAGTAGTTGGAGAGACTAAATAATAAGTAAGACTGGTGGTCGTTTATCATTAGTGGAAACAGCGGCATGGATGTAGAGCAAGCCCAAGTACTTAAAAACACTACGTATAAAAATATTAATACCTAAATTTTTATATGTTCATGCTCATGTTTAAACATTGTACCAAATATAATTTATTAATTTCAGTTCACTATATTGCCGAAAGAGGCTATACTGGGCTTCCAGGCTTTTATAGTGATACCACCATTAAGTAGGTGTCAAGGTGTGTAAATAAAACTGGTCCAACCAGTATAATGAAGGTTGAAAATATTATTTCATCTTTTGTTCCAAATTGGAAAGATGCAAAGTAAATAGTTGAATACATGTTTTGTGTATTAAATTTTATATGTAAGCATTTATGGACATACCATATAACACCAAGTTAATATATTATGTGTAAGAAAATAATATTAATTTTGTGACTACAATTGATTAGAATATTCTACAACAATAATTATACATCTACTATGAAAGGAAATTATACCTTAAAAGATTCTGGTATTTCCTCAATGGCCCTATGAATTAGAGTCCCATTAACATAGAGACAATTTGCTGCCACATCCTCAGGAACAGTAAGGGTTTGGTAAGAGAAAGTAGCCTCTCTCTCCATTCTTTTCAAAAGCTCTTGCGCTTCTTTGCTGGCACCAACACAAAGGATATCAGGACCGGCAACTGTTATGTAGCTCTTCAAACGCTTTGCCGACTTCGACATCTAAAAATAGGAAAATGAATACCCAATAAACATTTTTAGAAGTAGATAATAGGATCAGACTATTTAAAAGTGCAATTATAACTTTGTTTATTATACACATTCAGTTTTTTTTTGCCCTAAAGGTTCAAGAGCACCTATATACTTCTTACTCTTTTCATTTTGTATATGAATAAATTGAGAAAAGTTGTTGGAAAGTGATTATTACCTTAATAGGTGTGCAGGGAAATTCAGGGAATGCTTCTGCAACGGCACTTGCACCTGCTTCATTGCTCATATCAGAAATACCCACAAAAAATTCACGACCTGGAAAAATCAATATTACAATTTGACATAAATCTACATTATAACTTTTATTATTCGACCCACCAGTTGATGTAATGGTAGTAATCCAGTCTCTTATAATAGGGGTCTTGAGTATGGACTCCCTCTCAAGATAAAAATTCATGTATTGAACATTTGTCTTCAATGTGTGTAGTTGTTAATATATATTCAACCTTGTATTTAAAAATATCTATGTATGTATATCCCTCTCTGATAAACAAAACTACAGGTGGTACTTGACTTATGAGAACAGAGTAATAATGTAATTATGTAGGTGTGTTTAGCTTATCATTTAGTTTATGAGTTCTATATATAAATAAACTTACCTGTAAATAGTACATCAGAACCAATAAGTTTGGCCTCTGGATCAGTTAATTCAATTACAGTTTGTCCCAGATCCTTCTGCATAATGTACTTAAGAAGCTTCATCTGCAATGAAATAATATTTAATTAGACCTAATAAGGAACCTGATAGGACTTAATTGAACTGATTCAATGTCCAATTAATTAATCATCACATAGCTTCAGGTCATCAAAAGGTTAAATCCCTGACTACATAAGATTATACATATTTATGTAGATAAGGTCATAAAAGTAATTGTATTAATATGTTATGTATAGAATAACATAATAAAAATAATAGTAATTAGGTATGTTATGAACTCTTCAAGTCTTTAATCCACATACATTGTTGTGATTTATAGAAAATTTTTGTAATAATTTCTATAATTTACTGACATATTGATATGAGTATGCCTGTTAGCTCATTCAAGTTAGTATTTTACCATATTGCAGAATCAATATAAAACATCACCTACCATCTTAGATCATTATCAAAAATAATGGTATCAATGAGAATGTTTTAGCAATTAAGGTCACGATACATTCATATAGTTATTAATGTCTAAGTGTGTTTGACGATAAGGTTATGTTATATCAAAACTAAAAAATATTATGTAACATACCATTTCATCTTCCACACTGGACTGCGGTTTCGTAAGCAAAACTATACCATGGCAAACAATCGCAATATCTTCTAGCATCACGTTTTCTGGAAATGTGTAGTCAAAATCTACTTCTACCACTGATAAATTTAATTCCCTCAGAAGACGTAAGTAACAATCATGTTGTCGCCGAGCGTCATTTAGATCAGCTCTGTCCGTTATGCGTAAAGCAGGAGTAACTTTACCGACGACGGCGTGAGTGTACTCATGCATTTTGAAGTCCATTTCTAAGTTACAAAAGGCGCCCTGTTATATTACTTCTTATGCCGTTTCGTAAGTAATAAAATATACAGCTGCTTTTATATTATTTACGCAAACAATGTTTTCTGTATTAAGTTTTGTCACAAATTTATTATATCACAAATATTAATCAAGACATTAAAACTTCTAATTAGTAAACAGAACTCCGCCACACATATTTTACTAATTATTCTATCCATAGATAATAAACTGTACTTCTGTAAATTTATTCCTTCAACACAAAGTCTATAGTTGTCTCATTAAAAAATATTATTTTACAATTTTCCATTCAAAATAGTAATTTTATATATGCTGGCGTATCATAACATAATACTTAAAAAAATGTACAAAATAAAACATTAAATTTTAACCAATGCAGAAAGATAAGTTTTGTTATACATATGGTAATAAAAAAATATTCTTTAAAGGTAGATAATGAATTTTTCAGTTTGTTTTAAAGTACAAATGAAAATTAAAGAAGGTTGCGTGTATATTGACATACACAGCTTTGTTTTATATTCAAGTAATCCTCATATTTGATTACAGATGCTACTTACACAATATCGTGATAAATATTATTTAGTTATATTATTTAATGTATTTTTTTTTGTTTGTTGCGTAACAACAGAAACAAATGAACCTATAATAGTTCTGTTGTTGGAGTTGGTGCTACCACACTGTTCACATTTTCCCCCAAACAATAATTAGCATGTGATATTTTTCGTTTTAAAATTTTTAGAGACGGTGTTTTTTGTTTAAGAAAATTTGGAAATTGATCTTTTTCGAGTAAATACGTACATCTATCATAAAACTATGAAGCAGCCGTATGTCCAATTGAAATTATTAAAACTGCTTTGATTACATAAGTATGTTTAGTTAATAAAAAATATAGTTTTTGATACTCAATTATTTTATTTTGTCTGTCGTATCTGTTTGACTTAGAATATGATCATAGAGACACATATTTAAAGTTGTCTTTTACGTCACTTACTTCCCCTCTTGCGACAATGTAGCCCCCATTATGCGCAAAACAGAATATTTCCGAAACTGAGTCTAAATTATTTTTTGTATTGTGTAATCGAGATATCTTCAAATTTCGATTAAGAAAAGGCATCATATTTCGATAGAAATGATTTTCCATAGATATAATACGCAACGAATATGATGTCCATCACTATACATTTTTTTAAATTTTTGAATGAAATCGAAGATATAATGTATTTTAAAATCAAACAATGTCACCTCGAATTACAGTAATTCCAAGTTTGAAGCGGTTCCCACCTTTTCGTATCATTATTTAAAAATATGGTGTCTTTCAGTAATCACTTATTGCATAATCATAGTTAATGATTTTTTAATGTTTCCTAACTCAAATTATGGCATACCAATTATTAACTTAAAAAAACAGTCTGTTAACATTTCTCTTTAACATTAGATTTACCGGAATCACAATTTGACGGAATGTTTGTTGATTTTGTTAATACTTTATGAATTTAAATAAAAACAAACAAAAAATATTATAACTTTATTAACAACGAATCTAAAATGTAGTATAGTGGGAAACAATATCCAAAAATTTAATATTTAAATGTAGACTTAGAAATTCTTAGAATTAGAAGAGAGCAAGTTTTTTGTTGTTCTATTTTATTATAGTTTACCGATTTTTGATTTACATCCATATGGTTTTGCTGACCAACAAAAGATATTAATTCTGTATGTAAAAAATGATGTCATTTTGCACACAATTTTTAAATAACCTGATAATCGAGTGGGTCTGAATTACTCCACTCGATCTTGACCGACAACAAAATCTCTGCTTCAATCAGCTTAAATTTTAAAGCTGATAAAAGTTTACTTAAGACTAGCTCAATCCCACAGATTATTTCTTATATATTTTTAGATAAATGGAAATAAAATATACTTTTAAAGGATATCTGTGGTATCCAACTAGCATAAATGAATATTCTTAAAATACATATAATAATTAGAGAATAAAAGATTAAATCTAATTTCTAAAAATATATCCAATGTATGGACATAGTGTTTTAGAGTTTATGTATGAATTATAAATCTCTAAGTTACATTAAATGTAATTAAAAAAATATATCTAAAAAGTAGAACTATCAATCCAAAATATTTTTTTTTTCTATATTTTATATTAATTTTTAGCAAAGTATATGGCGGTCTACCAATAGCTGGCAATAAAAAAAATGCTATATATAATTTTATCACTATAGATAATACAAATCAAAACAAAAAGTGATCATATCAATATGTGTGTTCTTAAAACTTATCTCAGAAAATATTTAAACTTAATAAAAACCTTACATCTAAAGACATATGAAAAAAGTTTTTTACTTGCAAATACTTAGCAATGCAAGTTCTAAAAATATAATTAAAACATTACTTAGCATGTATGTAATCAGTTAAATGGTTAGTTTGAATAATGTACTTATTTACTTATTATTGGGTGAGGCTGTTCATAAAATATGTTCACAATTATTGGGAAGGGGGTGGAACTTGACATAATGTGACAAGGAGGTTTAGGACTAGCTACACAGATATTTATTAATTCTATTTTAATGTTTTATTAAATAGAAAAAATAAAAATACAAAATATTTAAATGTCTGTACTACAAATTGACATATCACAGAGATTCTTACATTTGTGATGTGATATTGATTTTTTTTTGTGATTACAAAAATGTGAGACTGTAATGAATGGGATCTAAGAGGATGCAATTGCATTACATATATTATGAACAGCCCCCATGCTATGAACTAAGATTGTGCAGTTCCTGCCTTATTCCGTGCTTGCTGTTAGGAACCAAAATGCTAATGCTCAAAGATATAGGGTTCCTGCATCACGGATAGTTGTGGCTAGGCATTGAAAGATAGGGCTATGATGAATAACTTATATTAACAGGTCTATTTAGGTCTTTAATTGTAGTGTTTGAGAAAATTTTAATGTCGACTTTCTTAGACTACCCGCGTAATCGATTTGATCTACTTCTCTTTTCAAGGGCTATAGTTGTAAGCTGCTCTAAGTGTGCTTACATATACCATTAGGTAGGCATAGAGATATCTAAATAAGAATGAACTAATAGAGATCTCTGCAGTTAAAGTGAAGTTATTCTTATTCACTGAGCGTATGTTGGCTGCGGACATAGTTTACAGAGTCTATGCTATAAATTTGTAGGTGCTATGAAATTCCATTATTCTAGACATCCTTACAACTTGGTTTGAATAATAAGATATGATTGAACAAATTGTAAAGTTGTAAATAGAAAATATTTTAACTTTATAAACTATCAATGGGTAAAGATTACTCTAAAACATAATTTTTGTATAAAAATAATAAATTAAATATCATCAGAGTTTTGTAATGTGATCAAACCTTGATATTCCATTTCTTTGTACATGATATCCTGATTAAGAGTGTGCAAAATGTCTTGGAATCTCTGTTTCAAAGCCAAATTTTCAATACCAGCAATTTCATGTTTTGTTCGTTGTCTACGTTGTTTTAGTTCGTCCAACTCAGTTTTCAATTGATCAATTCTGAATTGCATGTTATCCTTTGACATGTTGCGTGAATAGTAGTCAACATCTTCTTCTGAAGAGATACCTCCACTCTTTGAAATAGTGCAATTAGCGAGAGTAGTTGTGCTGCTGAGACTGGTAGATCTCTTTGAGCTATGGCCTTGAAACATTCGGTAATCAAATTGCATAGAATAGTCCCGGACAGAATCAATATCTGATAATTGTCCCTCATATGAAGATAGATGAGTATCTTCAAGTTCAGCATTAATATTATCATCTTCACTATCGCTTACAGCCCCTCCGAATATGTCAACAACATTAGAAGATTCACGTTTCAGGGACTCAGAAGTAACAGTTTCTCTTTTTGAATTTCGTTCAGACTTCGATTTACGTTCAGGCTTGGTGTGTGAAGAAGTACTAGGTTCAGGTTTTGGATGATCATCTTCTTCATTAATAACCTCATATGTTACACTTATGGCTTCATTATCAGCACGTAGAAGCCTCTTTACTTCTTTTTCTATTTCTGGGGCTTCTACATATTTCTTTTTCAAGGTTTTCCTAAAACGCCTCTTTCGAACATTTTTTGTTGGAGGAGTTATTCCATGAGGCCACAAGAATTTTTTATCTACTTTATATGGGTCCTTTTTCTTATTCTTTGTTGGCGTTTCTTCCTCAACCGTAGGTGTATCAGGTTCATATTTACAAATCATCATTTGGCAAATGTCTGCCGTCTTGTAAAAACTTTTGTTATCAATCGTCTTTAAAGATTCTATGATTGTTGGCAAATCAACAATTTTAGCATGCATCAGCCAATGATCGAATTGCACTTCGCCGTGCCGCATGTCGTCCTCAATCTTTATAGTTAATCGATTTTTCAGATTCTTACCTGATTGTAGCACTTCTCGTAGCAATTTAGCTGGCTCTTCAGGAAGTCTAAGTACTAGCTGTGACTCTAGTTCAGGAGGATATTGTACTTCCTTTTTATCTTTGTTCATTTTGTTAATATTAATTATACGAAATAAGAGTTATTGAAATATAAATCTGATCGCGGCAGACAAATCATCAATTTGTAAGTTTTTTCGTGATTATTAAAAGGTACTGTACTAATACGTAAAAAGAGAATCGGTTCAATAATTTAATAAAACTTGTCACACATAAACGTAGGAAGGCGGTCTTTTGGCCTTATGATGTCCAATTACTGATGAAAAAACCGTAACGTAAGAAATAAAATTTAATTCCAAATTTATTACAATATCGTGAAATATCATAAATTAATAAATGAAACTTATAAAATTTAATTACTAAAATAAATAAAATCAGTTTTTATTTAAATTTTTCAAGGTATTACCTAAAAATTGTAATTTTAATTCTACTATTAATTTTACCAGCCTTTTGTTCAGTAATTAAATTTGTTACGGTTTTATAACACTCTTTTTTAAAATATTGTCGCGGTATCAAAATATATTAAAACATTTAAATTTCTTTAATGCTAGTAAAATTTTTACAATACGTTAATGAAAAGTTAAAACCTATAAAGCTATAAACCTATAAAATATTACTAATTACAATAATTTTCTAATTTTAGTACTATCTGTAACACCTTTGGAATGGGACACGTCAATAACACAAATGTGCTACAGATTTTCTTTAACGTACTTGTGTATTTAAATCTTGGTCATTTATGTGAGAAAAAAATAATATTTGAACATTTTATAAAGGTAAAAAAATATTTTCATTATCATCATTATAAAATAATTTTACATCTATTATGTACGTCCCTTTGTAATTTGTGTAAATGGTATTCAGACAAAAAAAAAGTTACTTTAGAAAAAACAAATGTTTCCAATAACTTTGTGTATAATTATTTTTTATAGATAAATCCATTGTTAGTTCTTTAAAATAAAAGGGTAATAAGTATATATATAT
>DWQX01005746.1:0-12467 GCA_018245475.1 Pharmacophagus antenor
GTGTATATATATATAATAAATAGATTTTTTTTAATTAGTGAAATAATGAATCAAAAATTTTTATCATTTACACCCGAAGACTTAAATTAATAACCTCCATCGATGACAATACTAACGTTCCAATTTCAAAACCGAATTAAAATTCATTAGTGATATGCGATAAGCATTATTTATTTATAACTGTTATAGTAAAGGGTGTCGCAGAAAGTTTTTCATTTTTAGATGTTAAATAAAAAACATCTATATCAATGAAACCTCGTTTTATTAATTGTAAAATTAAAGAGCAGTCCTTGAAGTTTATTTATGAAAAACAACCGTTTGCAAATGCGCACCATTCGCTTCTTCATACTTATTTAACCGGGGGCTAAAATTTTCAATCACTCGCTGGAGCATTCTTGGAATATAATTGATTTCTTCACTGATTCTTTGCTTCAAAACATTCAGATTGGACTGCAATGAATTGTAAACTTTACTGGCGAACGCGGTCGACGTCCATGCTCGTTCTTGATGTCCTTTTGCGCCTAGACTATTTGTCGGGCATTGTATTCCCAGTCTCTTCAAACTTGCACACCCAATGCTTAATTAAATTGGCACTTGGCATATGTTTTAAGATTGTTAAATTAAAATTTGTCCTGTAGAGACGACGAACAACAGTGTAGGAATCGTTGTTTTTATTAAACGCAAAACGCGCGCTGGGGTCCCGTGAATCGATTGATGATTACTAATCTTAACAAGCCAGCCAAGCAATTGAGACCGCTCCTCTGCCCCTGCTACCTGCGGTTGACGTGTAGTGGTCAATTCAAAAACTAAAAACATTCTGAGACACCCTTTATATCACTAAGTAATTTAAAAAATAATATATTCGTAGGTATGTAGGTAACGTTATACGCTTCCCTGACTAGTTTATGAACAATTGAGTACAAATTTTAAACACCTTTAATTAAAAAAAAATATAAATATATATATAACGTTCTTTGTTAAATATATATATATATATTTAACAAAGAACGGACTTAGCGATTTGTTACATTTTCTATCAACGCAAGCGTAGCACATGTAAAATAAAAACGCTATTTATGATTGCGAACTGGACATTTAATTTTGCAATAGTTTTAGTAAATAATCTTATAAAATTTGCTCAAATCCATAAGCTAAAGACCTGACTTACTTCATATAAAATGTCGGTGAAAGTGATACATAGTAATAATGGCAAAAGGATCAGATTTGACGATAATAGAATGAAATAAATTGAATGCCGGCGTGTTATCCGTAGCGATTTCAGAAACTAGGATCGAAAAAAAAAATAAAAATTTACAACATAAACAAGCTCGAGAGAAAGTAATTGATTACAATTTTATCAGTGACTGAAACTCAATATCTTGCAATGGAACTCTTGTGCCTTTTAATTTATGTGAACAAATTGGTACACAACTGGTGACGAAAACAATTCAATTGAGATAATGAATTTAACGAGGAATAGGCATCAGTTACGATAAAACAATCAAAATGTTTTGTAAAATAAAAAGCAAGCATTCTAACGGGGTTTTCAATTGAAATTAAACGAATATAACGTATAGATATATAGAATAGAAAGTAAACGTATAATAGTGTCAAACATTGTTATATTTTTAACAGTATTTGATTATAATGCATTTGAAATATAAAATTAGAAAAATAGTGGGGAGAGGTGTGTAACGAAAAAGTTTCTTTTAAAATGTATGAATCTTTACGGATCACTTTGACAAATTGCTCACCGTTAGCGAGTCTTGAAAGCTACCTGTAACTTTGAGTTTTATGTTCCTCTTTTAAGAGTTTTCTACCACCAAAAGAATCCGTACACTTTCGTCATGTCTTACTGTATTTGTTTATGTATTTTTGCTTGTCTATATAGACTAGTAGAACTAGAGTTTCCTACTAAAATGATACAATTGAAGATCAAAATAAAATTCCGTCCAATAATTTACCCGATTATAAAAATAAAATTAGGATCTTAAAGATTTAAATTTATATAATTATATATAATTGACAATGATATTAACTACAGATTTTAAGAGCTCCATTATTTTTTTTCCTTTTCATATAATGAAATTATTTAGATAAGATACTGTTTTATTTTTTTTATTCTGCCTGATACTCAAGGACAAGTTCGATAATAGTTTTTGTTTATGTAGTTATGTAATTATGTAATTATCACTATCTAAGTCAATAATCAGAATGTGGTAATGATACAGAAGGGGCAGGAGGTGCTATGGATCCCCGGGAGAGAACAAGATGTCAATAAACGTTCCTTTAATGCGAGTTATTCTTAAATTAAAATCATCTTCAAGAACCTCTGGTACGGCCGCCCTCTAACAAAATAAAACTTCCTTTCTTCACCCTTACGTTCCATTGGCATTCTCGATCTTGCAATGCTTAGTCTGTTTTCCATATACATCAACTGCTCATTTCTATCGTAGAAATATTTTACTATACTGTTAGGAAAAACCCTCAGTAAATGAATAGCTCAAGCCACTACAAAATAATTAAAATGATCAAAAGTTTTGTTTAATTTTATTTAAATAATTATAAATTTTCTTAGTTCAATTAACATGTTATTGCCTTTTCACCAAAGTGGATTGGCGTTTCTATTAATATTGTCTAACAATTGTTAGTCATGTTTCTATTTTATTGCAAAATTAACATAATAATAAAACTTACAAAGAAACTAGTCAAATCAAAGTACTAAAGCGAGTGTAACACCTGATTAAATTTTGATTCAAATAAAAGGCGGTGTTTTGTTCCCGAGCCATGTATAATTTTTTTTTAATAAACAAAAGAATATGACGCTACTAAAGCGAAAAAGATCGCGAAAACGTGGTTAACACCTAAGTAAAGTTTGCAGAAGTGTAGTTTATTGTAATGATAATTAAATACATAATAGTAACAGTGTAAATATACATTCAATAACTCTATATAAAAAAAGATTCCACTCTGTTAGGCATTATTGTATTTTTTTAAAGAAACAAATGGATGCGCAGTCATTCACCTCTTCTGATTTTGGCGTACTTCTTGCAAGCTTGCTGATGACAATTTGTTTCTAGTTTTATACGAGTAACAAAGTTTTTTTAAGTATGATTGACGCCTAATTGATTCTTAATAAATTGTTTCTCAAGATAGAAAGTTACGTTACTTGGACGCAAATTATTTTTTGTTTAGCAAGCTCAGCGGTAATTAAAACATCACAAAAATATAGGATTGGAAATCTGTTGGTATAAGGTTAGTCCTCCTCTTTCTGAAGCAATTTCCATATCATCGGCCTGTGTCTGCTCACAGCTATACATAGGGCTTTCTCTTAACAATATCGGTTAAATACAGGCCTTTGTATTGCACATTCAACTAGCCTCAGCTAATCGGCCCATTGGACGGTCGTAGGTAACGTGCACATTGTTACTTCCTAATTTTGTTTGTACCGAATAAATCATTTTCTCTCTTCATTACCATATATTTTAATAAGTTTAATTAAATTCAATATATTATAACCAATGATCGGAATAGGCTGAATATATTTACCTAAATTTTGAGGAACAGAGCCAAAAAGTAGAGACTTCCTTAATTTTTTTTACGAGACGTCTCCGGCACTTAACATAAATATTTACATTAAAAATCTAAGTATTGCAAAAAGAATGGACATTACCTTAGTTTTTGTCTAACACATATCGGTAGGTATAAATAAAAAAAAATGCATATTGGAGAGATAGAGTAATACTTAAACTTTTAGAAAATTACTCTATTTCACCAAAATTAACGAAATATATCTAAATGAAATTTAAAATAAGTTTAGTTTCGGAGAAACAGAGAATCAGCTCTGGTCGAAGATTGGCTTATATATATATTATTGGATCTCAAAGTTTAGGTAAATATATTCAGCCTATTCCAATCACTGATTATAACGGGTGCTCTTAGCCTAAGATGGAAATAATTAAAATTACACTAATTTGTTTTAATATTGCTCTGTGCGGTGTAGAAGATTGACAAAAACGTATAAAGATCTGGTGAAATTAAATATTTTTACAATATTTATTAATTAACTGGAAATTAATGTGAAGATGGAATAAGACGTTTGCATAACGGAAATGAACAATTGCATGTTGAAGTAGACGAGTCCATTACCAGAGAGAATAAGCGGTTGCTGAGATTTTGCAATCATAAAAATTAACAGTTTTGTGACCACGGTGTCGTCCCATTGATCCCATTTCACATTGTAGATGTCATCGCTTAATTCTTCACCTGACTGGAAAAAAAAATAAAGAATATATTGAAAAGAATTTACACATGTAAAATCAAAGTAATATAGTGATATTGTCCAATGTACAATTCATAGTTGTAATGTAAACTTATTCAAATTCAAAGAGGAAAGGTTGTTCTTTTCACGTGCGTTACAATAATATTTGTTGATTTGGAACAGCAGCTTGAACTTCACTGGTCGACGGCCGTCTTCTTGTATATATGCAATAAATTGACATACTACACATAACATTACCAGTTTAAAAAATAAGAGTCACATTTATCTTAATTTGTTTGTTGGACAAGTTTATCAAAATTGATTTCAATTACATCACGTTAATGTCTACTGATTTGCGGTATTACTTAGGAAAAAAAGTATTACCTTGGTCAAGTTACTTGCAAAATAACAAGGTGCCAACATATGTACAACTCCGTTTACAGCGAAAATAGTACATTTAGGATCAATTCTTCCACTGAGATAAATCATAACCAAGTTCAAAGATATTATTAGCGATGTCAACAGGAATACTATAAATAGCCAACCGCCGTATAAGTTTTGCAGGTCGTTATAAAACTGGAGTGCGTCTTGATGATCTTTAATAACCTCTATTACTTTGGCTTCGAGTGCCATTCGGTTTTTGGCATCTGTAAATGCTCTATTCAGTTTGTGAGCGAGGATTTTTAGTTTGAGACGCAGATGGGTTGTTGCGATACAAAATGAGCCGTCGAAGCCGCAATAATTTGGTGTGAGAACAACGCATTGAACTAAACTGTATGCGAAAATCCATTCATAATATGGTGTCTCGTATTGTTTATCTTGTATGTGCATCAAGTCCATTTGGTGAATCATGTATCTTTCACCCACGTCACTGTTTATAGACTCATAAATCGTACCAATACACGCGTAGAGGGGAAACTGCGCGGACAGGAGCGGGGGTATAATAATCCAGCAGATTTCGCCAGTCTTACCTATTTTGATATAATATTCATAATATTTTTGATAGTCTTCATCCATTACATTACCTTTGAGAAGATCTTCCGATATTTTTGCTAGTAACTGACCAAACGTGTTAGTCTTAAAATAAACGTAGCATGTTTTAAATGAAAATAAACTGACTAAGATGCCGATAGTTAAATTCCTTACAAAATTATATATGTCCGAAATGTCATAACATATTTTTAAGTACATTACGTACCAATAAAAAAAAGGAGTGCTAAAAACAATAAGCGACCCAAAAACAAAAGCGCGAATTTTGCGATTATGTTTGTTTGGATACATTAAAGATATTGCTAGTGCAAAAGCGCAATGTGGAAACGTTTCGTTAAAAGATTTAAATTTTGGTTTATTATGACATTGGTTGCGCAAATGCTTAATTTCAGGAGACATTTTTTACTGTAACCCGTTCGTAGTTGCCAATGGTTTTAAAATGAAGAACTATGGCCGCATTAATTCATATTATTTTATAGTAAGCGGATTTAATATCAGTCCTTGATTAGATTGGAAATTGATTTCAATCTAATTATCCACTTATGGGAGAAGCAGTTAAGCAGCTGTTTTGCAACAACATTTCTTTTTATTTTCTTATACATATTATTGTATTTAGGGTTCTATGGTGAAATGAAATAAAAATGTTTTTTATAAAACTTTAGGAGTTAGATTCAAATGATGTATACGATGTTAGTCTTTTTGATCTTTTTAATTCGCGAATTAATTTAAAACTTTAGGGGTTCTTTTGAATCTAACGAAATCCGATTAAAACTATCCTAATGTATAACAACATTGCATATAATCTTTATTTTCGCGTAAGCAAAAATCGGATCGAAACCGCAATGACTAAGGAATGAAATAAAAACTTAAAGAATATGTGATTAATGAGAAATATAATTTTCTTAAAATGATTTATAATGTGATCTGTATACACATACATAAGGCAACATTTTTATGGCTTTCCGCTTTCCTTCGTCGGCAATCATGTAATATTTCGCTAATATAGTAGTATTGCTACAACAGTAACAACATAATAACAGTTATAGCGCTCACCAGCAATTTATTCCTTTGTTGTGCTTTAATTAACGTGACAAATGTCTTTTCACGCATTTATTCTAAATGTAAATTAAATAGGTTATATTATTTTTAATATAGAGGAACCTTGAATTTCCTGTTACTTTTATTAAAAATGATACATATGTATATACGTAGTCGTCATTAGTCGGTTTCCAATTCTAGAGCCACGCACTGAATCGATTTAGACCGATAATGTGATTTATAATTAATGTTTCTTTTTTCAATTACGTATTTGTAGTTCCCTTCAATTATATTACAATTATGTTATATGTAAAATTAATTTCATGAATTGCTTTACAATGCTTATTTCTGTAATCATTGAATAGATATTTATATATATCCAGGATGATTCTCGAAAAACTTACCATAATCCAGACTACTACTCAACCATCTATGTATTCTTGTACAGAGAATAAACTCTTCCAGATTACTCATGTGGCCTTGGATTCGAACATAGGACCCCCGTGTTTCCATGCAAGCGGTTAACTAATGCACTACGAGAGCGCTGATGGATGTCAACTGTTTGTAGGCATAGATTAACTTATCGTCCGTAGAATTGGAAAGCATTCAAATTTAAATACGAAGACCACATTCACTCTATCCATTTTGTTACAACTTGGCTTCAGTATATCTTCTATAACATTTAACAATTTTCATAGGAATAACTAGTAAGTTTTTAACTTATTTTTAGGATTATTGTAGTTAAAATTAATGTAAAAAGCAAAGACTATATTTTCTGTACTAAAGTAACATATAAGATAAAAAAATGCAGTTAAGATCTATCAATATCATTTGACGAAAGCAAGATGTTTTTCAACTGAAAAAAGAGGTTCTCACACAATTCGTTGCAATTCTGTTTATAGTTACTTTTTTATATTCACTATAACTACTATTCATAAATTTTTACAGTCTTGGCTTTTTTACTGGCAGACCGCCGGCGGAGGATTATTAATAAGGTTTCGTTTGGGTTTCTTTTCGAACCCTAGAAAGTGAAGGAAACACCTGTTCACAATTTTTTTACAGTTTCTTTACAGTTTTTTTACAGTTTTAGTTTTAGTGGTGGTTGGATTCGTTGAGAAAAACGATTATGAATCGTCAATGGCCGCTAATGGTCAATGGGTGAAAGGTTTCGTACCATAAATGTATATATACATTTCTACATTTATTTTAAGTACTATTTCACTTTTACTACATTGTTTATATTTGTTGCTATAGTGGCAATAGATATTGTACAACCTGTGAAAATTTCAACTTTCTACCTAGCACAGATACCTAGGCAGACTGACAGACGACGGAGTCTCAGTAATAGGGTTTTGATTGTCTCTTTGGGTACGGAACCCTAAAACATGTAAAAAAACAGTTATAACGTTAATGAGATGGATATAATTCTTGCATTGATGGCAAATTATCAATAGTTGACTGTAAACATAGTGGCAGTCCACATAGACCACTGGGAATCTTTGTTCTAGGATTCACATATAATTTATTCATAAACAATTTTATATCAATATATCATGGCTGTTGGATTGATCTAGTCCAAATAGGCTGATCCCTTACATGAAATCGTAAAAGACTCTGGTGGGAAAGCGTTACTTTTTAGTGTACTAAATTACCAAGTTTGTTATAAGTAATACCGGCATAACTAGTAACAATCATAAGAGAGAGATATAGAAAAAAGATAAGATCGGATTCATATGTCTCTAAGGGACAAAAATTCCAAAAATTAATTCCTTATATATTTTCCTAAAAACATAAATTAAAATACGAATGTAACCTAGTTTTATAGACATAAAACTATGTTACATTCATTATTTAATTCACACATATTAATATATTTATTATTACATAATGACAAATATATTAATATGTATGCTTATTTGGCTGTTGTAATAAGGTCTACATTTTAAAGATCTAATATTTGTGTTATGGTGCATTATGTCGTAGCACTACAACATTCATTAATAATATTTTAATAGGACATACAAACTCCATTTTCTTTATCGACATTTGATTTTTTTGACTCTCATAACTGATGATCGTCACTTGTGTGCAGGATTTTGGTCAAAAGGTATCGTTGTTATAAATTTATACAAAACTAAACCGTTTACATCATATCAGCGCATACACGTTGTTAAAAAGGTGAATTATGTGTAACAGTATTTATGGACGCGAAAAGTACAATGCATTTAGGGAGTTAGTGGCGCGTGAACGGTGCGTGAGGCTACGTAACAATCATCAGCTACGCC
Organism: Pharmacophagus antenor; assembly: GCA_018245475.1. NCBI lineage: Eukaryota > Metazoa > Arthropoda > Insecta > Lepidoptera > Papilionidae > Pharmacophagus > Pharmacophagus antenor. The sequence continues at coordinate 8,575 of DWQX01005746.1, forward strand.
TGGGCGTGGTGTCTGTACAAACACTTCACAACGCTCGTCTTTCGCCTACGCTTCATTTACCTTGTAATAATTACAATAAAAATGCCGGATGTTTCGAAATGATTTTCGGACGTTTCGTGTTTCATCATTTTTCTACAGTTTTTATGAGCGTTAAGTATAACGTTTGGATTTCGCGTAGTATTTTAACTAAATTAGTTAACAATTATGCTTTAGATGAAAATGAGCGCTCGCCTTAAATATTCTTTCTCTTATATGCATGACTATCTGTATATACCGTTTACAAATTTTCTTTGCTATGCTATACCTTGCCATAATAATTTTGTGGTCCGGCTTGCATTGTTGGTAGCAGCTAGCCAAGCGGCATCGAAAAAAACCACTGCCCCACGGAGGCAGTCATAATTTATTGATATATGCTACTTGCAATTGCTTTAATTAATATCTTTTAAAACTATATTTAAAACAAATGTTTCACACAGTCAACATCGAAGCTCCGAGGTAAATCGAGTTAGTCGCAGACTGTTCCCCTTTTCCTTCATTGTTTAATAATTGCAACTGATTGTTAATCTGTATTATTAATGCATATCTTAATGCAGCACATGTTAAATTCATTGCATATGAAAAATTTAGTTTTGTTTAGTACTCAACGTTTATGATATTCTCTTTCGTTTTCACTTTAGTTTCACACGACTTATTAACTGGTCTTTATATTAATAAATATTGATCTTAAACTAATTGCTTATAAACAAGAAAAAAAAAAACATTAAAAAATGAAATCACCGTTACAAATTATAATTATTGTAATTATTTATAGATTTTTCGTAATATTTATTTTGGTAAATTAATTTTAGAGACATAATTTAAGAAATATTTGAGTTATACGTCCAATAAAATTTACATATTACACCAGTAACATATAAATGAACAGATTAAGCTACATTTACTAGCGGTGATAGAAATTAATTATTATTCGATTAAATGCATTAAAGCATTAATTAATCATAAATTATGTGAAAGAAATTTTATTACTTTAAGAAAACTACCGCTTGGTAATATAAATTACTTCTTACATTTAAGAAGCAATTAAAATAGGGATACCGGTGATTAGCATTTACAAAATAATTATAGTGCGAATTAGTTACATAAGCTTTGAAATAAAATGCACTGTAACTTGATGAAATATATTGAAAGGTATCGAACTATAGGCGGTAAGGTCGATCGATTGGCTTTATGGTAATAAAGGCACTTGTTAGAATCATAAATACAAGCTCCAGACAAATCAACAGCACGAACTAGATTGGACACAATTTAGGTAATTATCTCAAGTTATGGTAAAGCATAGGATTGTTGACATTTTTCATACTGCTAATACAGGTATAGGTTATTTTTTGATTTGTAATAAATAACTCAATTCGTTGTCCACATTTATCTACTACTTAAGTGCCTGTATCTTTTAGTAAAATTGCGCGTACTTCAGTAAGTATTAGGTACCATATAGCATAGCTAGAATTGAAAAACGTATTTACTAATCCTCTGAAAGATTTTATTGACCAATTTAATTTTTCCAGACCAGTTTAATTATTAATTTTTTTTAATAATATTCAGTACGTTCCTAATCTCGGTTCGTAAAAATTTATTTTATTAACTATACGTTACTAACTAAATTTCTTTATACTTATTGAAGGTATAATCAGATGTTAATCCAAGTTGCATAAACAAATTACAATACAATTGATTATGTATCATGGCATTTTAAAAGTTATTTCACAAAAGTGATTGTAGGAATTACTTCGATATTTGTTAAATAATAATTGAATAGTTATTCTATCATAGTAAGACTATACCGGCAATCGGGTCTCCTCTTGATACACATTGGTGATTTTATATTGAAATAATTTATTTTTATGTGTTCATAGCATCAGATGGGATCGTGACTAAGCACTGCCTTCATATCATGTTAAAAAGACAAATATTTACCAATGTTATGTATGGCATACATGCAATAACTTTGTCAATTAATAACTTACGTCAATCCTTATATTCGCGTCAAGAATGTTAAATTAAAATTATACGGCAACCGGAAACATAAATACTAATGTACCGGATGAGCTCCAATACATTCGTAATCAAAGATAAAACTTTCCATATTTTGAAAATTTTTTATAAATTTTATAAATTAAACCTTGATAAGGTTGACACAATTTTGTAATATTTGTAACAAACTATGTGAGGTGTAATAAAAATTCCATAGCCTTAATATGTACGTTAAACTCATAAGAAGTGTTTAAAAAATTTTGAAATTTGACTCCTATGACACAGTTTCCATATCGTAAAATAAATTATGTGGTAATTAAAATAAAAGGGATTCAAATAACATTACTGTAAAAGTTTTACAATGTAAATGTAGGATTCGTTACTTTAACAAATATTAATATATTATTATTGTATGTTTAATTGAATTGGGAGAAAAAATACATTAGGTAGAAAGAATAATTATATAATTGTACGAAATTTTAGGTTAGCTTTTATCGTCCTTAGCTATATTATATTTAATAATAGGTATACCCATAACTATAATATTTGCTGCCCTTATGTTAGGTTTACAGACCTTTTGTCATAGTTTCCATTGAAGTTCATGGTAATTTGATGCATTAATGAATCTGTATATTACCTTTTTAGTAAAAAAGTTAAAATGCAAGATTCCTATAGACGATGAAAAAAAAATTACTGAAAAAAAAATCACAGAATTGCTACGAACGAATGAATTAACCATTATTGTCGTGTTTGTTTTTCATAATGAACAGACTCAACGTTTTGTTACATTTTCTAACAATCCGCAGGATAGCAAAAATTTGTAACATGCGTAGCTTGTTAAGAATATCGCTGTTTAGTGTAAGAACTAAACATTTAACTGTAGCAATAATTTTTGTAAAAGTAGTATAAATAATCTTTGAAAATTTGTTCAACGACATAAGCCAAAGACCTGACTTACTTCATATAAAATATCGGTGAAATTTATACACAATCACAATGGAAAAAAGATCAGATTTGATGATTATTGAATTAAACAAATTGAATGCCCGTAGCGTTTTTAAAAACTGGGAACGACAAAATAACAACAGTAGTAAGCCCGAAAGAAAGTAATTTATTACAATTATAATAGCGATTGGAACTCAATATTTTGCTGTGGGACTCTTGGGGCCTTAAATTTATGTACAAAAATTGGTACACAACTGTGTTAGTCATAAAATAAACGAAGCATGGTTTAAATAAAAATAAACTAATGAGATGCTGACAGATAAAATTCTTTTTATTATATATGTCCAAAATATTATAACATATTTTCAATCATATAACGCACCGATAAAGAATAGGAGTGTTAAAAATAATAAGAGACCAAAAAAAATACGAATTTTGAGATTACGTTTGTTTGGATACATTAACGATATTGCTAGTACAAAGGCGCAGTGTGTAAAAGTCTCGTTAAATGATTTAAATGTTGGGATATTGCGAGCTTTATTGCTTAAATGCTTAATTTCAGGAGACATGACTTTTACGGTAACCCGTTCATTCTTACCAGTGGTTATAAAGTGGAGAACTATAGCCGCATACAATTGTTTTATTTCATAGTAAAGGGATTTAGTGTCAGTTCTAAGCTTAGACAAGAAATTCATTTCAATTTGATTAAGTACTTATGAGAGACGTAGTTTTGCAGCAGTTTTGTCTTAACACACACAAAATTAAAAATAATTAGCAAAGAGTAAGATGTATTCTCCTTGTTTCATGACTGCAGAAAACCCTGGACGAAATTAGACATGATAATATATACACTGCCGGCCAAAAGTTTGAGACCACCTTGAAAAAATTACAATATTGAATAAAACTCCAAAAGTTAG